>AJFK01000122.1:0-53961 GCA_000467715.1 Hysterium pulicare CBS 123377
GCTTTTTTTTTTTTTTTATAATTATAATAAATTTTATTTTAAGCTTTATTTTTTTTTTTAACTTTTTTAAAATTATTTTAAAATTTTATAACTTTTTTTTTATTTTATTTATTTATTCTTTATATATTATAACTACTTTTATAAAAACTAGTACTTTTTTATTTTTTAGTAAATATAATTTTATTATAAATTTTTAATTGTTTATATAAAGTTTAATAGTTTCTAGTAAAAACTTTTCTATAGTAGTATAGGCTAGTATAAAAGTTATTAAAGTAGATTAAAAGAAAGTAAACTTAGCTATTCTTAATAAAGCTATCTATTAAATAGCTAGCTAAATAGTTAAAGATAACTATAGTTAATATTCTTCTTATAGTAGAGTTATAGAGTTATAGGTAAGAGTAACTTTTAATATAGAAAATTCCTCTTATTAAAAGTAGATTATCTATTTTATGTTATATTAATTTTCCTATATAATATTAATAGCTATAAGACTAACTAACTAAACTCTCTCTTTAGTCTATAACACTAGTTTATTTAACTATTGTAACATAAAATAAATATTATTGACCCTATCTTCTAACTTTAACATTGTTACAGAGCTAGGTTACGCACCCCAGCCAACGAACCTACAAGGAAGGCCCTATGTTAGCATAGATGGCTGTCAAGTCCGCCTTCTAGCCGATCTTCAGCGCAGTGATGCTGCTCTCATCAATTATATCATAAAGGAGGACGCCGCCCAAGGGTTTTTCATTCAAAAGAGCATCTTCAACAAGACGCCCATCCTGTTGTAGAAAGCTGGCCTTAAGGTTTTGTTGGGAATGCCGCATGAGCTGAAGAAGGCTTTGTTAACGGGTACTGTCTGTCAACTGGATCCACGTTTCCTGCCAGAGTAGCCTGAGCTGGTTCCACTCCCTTATACCGATGAGTCCAAAAGGCCATGTATATATGGCAACTTTCATGTTGGAATGATGTCCAGCCTACCGCCTACCACGTCGCAATACATTGATGTGGTCGACACTATTGAAAGATACGTAGAGGCTGGTCGTCTCTATTTTGAAAGCCTAGAAAATGGCCAATGGCAACAACCGCCTGATGCAGACACCATATGGCTATCAGGATTGATAGGTTCACTCAGAATGGCGGTCAACCTGGATTTACGTTGGCTCAAGTCAGTGAAGGCCGTCGGAAGTACTTGCCCACTTACGGCCATGTTCGAACGGCTGAGACCCGGATTGGTGCTATGCGGCAGAGGATCTCTTTGATACCAGAAGAACATAGGGATAGCCCCTTTCCATGGGCGCTCTCTGGCGTAGGATACTCGTATGTGCCATGGACCCGCGGCTACCAACATGGAATCCACAATTCCTCCATACCTTTAATGAAGTATGCTTTCAACTATATTATCGTAGTTCTGAGTGCTAAATATGTAATAGTCTAGTGGAGGTGGTCGCTGATATACTATTTTCGGATCAGTACGAGGTTAGATTCCTCACACTGTTCGATATTTTCTCTCCGGAGATAATTCAAGTGTCCAAGCACGTTATCTCTCGTCTCGCCTACTCGTACCTTCCTTGGGCTGGTTTCAATTGCGAGTGTGGAGGCAAAGCTAATGCGTCTAGTTTAACACTTTCGGCAAGAGACTTCCTCGAACTAGAGGCTGATGCGGCGGTCGGGATATCGACAAACATTGCCCGTCAGACCCATAGGGTAAGAAAGGATGGATTGGAGGCGAATGCCATCATACAGGGGCGTCAACTTCAAAGAAAATTGGTCGCTGTTCGAAAGGTGGTGCGCGAGCAGACCTCTAAAAAGGTACAGGCAAAATCTAACCGAACCCCTTTCGCGGAGAATTTGGAGCGAGAAAGAGCGTGGAATATCGCCGACTGTGACAAGAAGATCGACGATATCGGCAAGATGAAGGCTGCTGGAAATGTGCTGGAAGATCTGAATAGGAAATTGCGCCGCCTTAACGAACTCCTCAGTGGCGCTCGGGATAATGCAACTGACCAACATGATTAGTAGCGACCTGAACATTAGTAGCATGGGCGTGGAGTAGAAGTCTATAACCTGCAATAGTATATAGCTCATTTTGGTATCGCGAAAGAATATTTTTAACAAAATTTGATTGAGAGCTTTAAATATAATTACTACTTGCGTGTGGTTGAGCTTTATCAAAACTCTTCTTCAACGCGGAGAAAATTGTATAAGTATACTCTCTCTTGGAAGTACATATGACCGCCAAGAACTCGACATTTTTATATTCTGGTCCAAGAGATTGCAATCAAAACTCTTCAGGACGTGAGCTACAATAAGCTTAATTGCTACAGCAGCGTAAAATCTCCCAGGGCTGGATGATTGTTAGACACTTTATCAAAACTTCGCTAGAATGCTCACTTACCAGACAATCCCTCCAATACCCCATGCATGATAGTTTGCGGAGAGGTCTGAGTATCTCGACGGGCCCTCGGGCTGGGATATCGTTTCCTCATTACCTGGAACCCTGTTGCGAGCCGCAAATCGGAACCCCTCGAAGCTGCTGGCATGAGGAAAGTATGCGTTGTCATTGAGAATCGCCTTTGCTGGGACACATACCCAATCGCCCTTCTTAACCTGCGTTCCATCCGAAAATACAAAGTCTTTAAGAGCCTGCCGTCGACCAGCCACTGGAAGGGTATAAGAGACAGTCAAAAAGCTGAAGCTGAGGAGTACGTACTAGCCTCAATCGGACTAAGTCGTGAAGACTCTTTGATGAAACTATCTAGAAGAGGCAGGCCCTTCGTTGTCTTCATGAAGCCATCAAACTCCGAGCTCTGTACCTCTTTGCGGAGTGGATCGGTATATTCGGGGTGAACACACAAGTCGAAAAGCACGTAGGTAACGGTCTGCATTCAGGAAATATCAGGTAGAAGTTAAAGGGCTTCGAACGGAAGTGGCGCTTACCGCGGCCAATGCGTGGACTGAACCAAACCAGATCGCGATAATCTCGTAGGTGATACGACGTGAACTCCATTCTAGGTTTGGCGGAGCGGTATCGATAATCCACTGAATCATATCGTTCTGTAATCTTTTGTCAGAGGTCAATCACCTACCAGGGATGAAACAACTTGCCGGAGGCGACGAATGCAGTTTTCCAGCATCAGCCAACTTTTTCTCTTCCATACGTCGCGCAACAACGTCGTTGATCATGTTGAAAACATTGTGCTGTACGCCCGCGTGTTTTCCGACGTATGGACCAATGATTCTACACAAATCAATGCCAGAACCTAATCAATTCAACTAATTTTCACAGTGGGTCATGATAACATACCTCTTCATAAAATCTGGAAGAACCCTTAGAATTTCCGCAGCGGTAATGACGAGCTCGTTGTATTCAAATATTTTCTTCATGAACAGCTCGTTTTGCGCTGAAACTCGTCAGATGTTATCGGGAGACCTGGGATGTGAACTCACCAAGCTCATTACCAAAGAAGCAGAACCCATTCAATTTGCATAAAGTTTTTTTGTTGAGCTCGTATGCCGGAAGATCCCCATTGCCTTGTTGTTTAGTCCAGATCCAAGCCGATCGGCGGGGTTCGCTTACCTGTCTGTGACTTGTGCGTTTCCACAAAAGCTGCGAATGATTCCTGGACGATTCTTTGCATGTCGGGCATGATATGGAGAAGCTGTCTAGGGAATAAAGTACCCACTGCCCTAACATATCCGATACCTTCGGCTCCTCTTTCGTCAAGCCAATTATGACCAAGCATAGTATATGCCGGCTGAAACATCTACCAAGATTTAGAAGAGTACTTTTCAAGGCTGCGGA
The DNA here is from genome assembly GCA_000467715.1 of Hysterium pulicare CBS 123377. Taxonomy (NCBI): domain Eukaryota; kingdom Fungi; phylum Ascomycota; class Dothideomycetes; order Hysteriales; family Hysteriaceae; genus Hysterium; species Hysterium pulicare. Next base: position 3,806 of record AJFK01000122.1, read on the forward strand.
TAAGCTTACTTGTTTCGTTGCACCAAAAAGAGAAAGTTCATCCCGACCAGCCTTGCGGACCTCGCCGATGTGCTCTCCTGAGCTAACGAAAATGTGGTTATGATCCGGTCCGGGAATCTCAAAAGCTTTGCCGTCAGCCTAGACGATGTTACTGAGTGATTCACCACTGTGATTGGAGAAGAATGTGCGAAGCCGTTGGAGTGTCACCTTCTTGTACGCTGCTTGGATCATGTCTGCTCCTTGGAAGAGAAACCTCCAGGCATTGACCCTTTTTCTCACGTCTCGCACTGGTTTGTTGAAGAGCTTTAGGAAGCCAGACTTTTGCAGAAGTCAGAATTGTTTTAAAGATAGTTGCATATTAGACTTACGGATCTCGTGGAGTTTTGGCCGAGATATATGATCAATGAAAGTACTACACATAAAACGAGATTTGGGCTTTGTTCAAACATGATTGTACGCGGCGGAGAAAGGATGCCGACCCCAAGCATAATAAAAGTGGAGCAGAAAAGAGCACTAAGAAAAGAGAAAACTCATCTGAAAATTACTACATAGAGGCAGATAGCGGCCGTCACGCTTTTAAAACCCTCCAGAAATGACCCATGTTTCATCTCTCACTGGCACAGCCGGTACAATTCGTCTTACGGACCATTTTCAGTAGCTTATTACGGTTGACCCGTCATGGCCGCTTCATTAACTGAAGCTTGGAACACTTGTTACTTCATAGGATTCGTTCGGGGAAGAAACTTGATATTGATACTGATCGGCAACACCGATCGCACTGCCATCTTTGGGGGCGAAAGTGTAGCCATTAGAAGTTTCATCCATCTAATCATGGCCCCATTAGTCTAACAGTGTTTTCATATGGGAATCAACCAACGCCCGGCATATTGTTGGTTGACAAGCTTTGGCGGGGATCCAAACTGTTGGGAAGGTTAACGTAATGTGACATCCATGTTTATATGCCGGAGTCAGCACCAACTTGCATGCATATTAAATGGAGGGAAATAGTGAGGCACAGCATGATAGTATTGCTGAGCACTCTGTTGGCCTCGTGCGGCTCGAGGGTGGCTACTAATGCGGCTAGCCATTTTCTATTAACGCAAAACTTTCCAGGGACGCACATAATCAATACAATATGCATTTCTGGCTATGTGGGGGACGTAAATACCCCTGGGCATTGCACAAACGTGGAAACTCCAAGCCCAGGATTCAAGTAAGCAAATACCGAGGCCGAATTCTCTGGTAGTGTATTACCTATCATTCTATATAGTTTCGAAACGTGCCATTCTACGTTTGAAATCATCTTCAAAATGAACATGTCGACGAAAATCGCGCCTGGCGCTAATCTCTCCATAGTTCCCTTACTCCCAAATCCTGATGGCTCGCCACCTAATTTTGACAACCCACAATCTCTCCAAGCCGCAACTTACTCAGCGACCATTATCTTAATGATTGTATCACTCACACTTGTATCGTTGAGATTGCGTACCAATATGAAGTTATACAGGAAGTGTGCACTTGACGACTGTGAGTTTTCTCCTTACCACTCATCATGAGATCCCGAATAACAGATCAAAGACTTTTGCATTATAGCTTGGGTCCTTTCGACTGCATATAGCGTCATCGTCCTAACATGTAAGCATTGGGACAATACTTCGAAATGTGTACTCATTGAAACTAGCAACCTCCACCGCTCGACATATCTGGGACGTTCCTCTCAGCGCCATCGATGCATCGTGGGTCAAAGTAAGTAGATCTACTTCCCCTAGAAAGATCACGCCATTTAACATCATGCAGCGCAGCGCAGTTCTCGGGACGATTTATGGGCCGGCCATGTGGTTCGCCAAAACCGCCATATTGACTGTATATCTGCGCCTATTCAACGTTGTCGAATGGATGCGTTGGTGCTGCTATTTCGGGGTCGGATTTCTCTTCTGCGCGTACTGGAGTCTCGTTCCCGTCTCAGTCATATACAACTTTCCCCATGGCGACGAGCACTGGGACCTTTCCATGTCACTGAATAGCAAGCCGGCACAAGTTCCATTTGTGATAATAGGCCTTATCAGCGTGCTATCCGACTTATACATTCTGATCTTGCCTCTCCCGATCCTGCTTACACTACACGTATCACGGAGAAGAAAATTCGGACTGTGCTTAGTCTTCATGGCCGCAATCATGTTTGTTCTTCTCTGCCGGATTCTCTGGAAATGTGCTGACTTCAACAGTGGAATTGTGAGCAGCTGTTTCGTATTCTACTTTCGTGTTGTGCTGTGGCAGAACAAGACCTTGGATTCAACATGGAATGTCGCGTCTTCATACTTGACAGTGTAAGCTCTCCACCCTGCTGCATATTATCTCAATATGAGGCCCACTGACGTATAACTAAAGCGTTGTTGAAATGAACGTCGCCGTTATTGTTAGCTGCACACCGGCCGCTGCAGCGTCGTGGAAGCTTATACTACATGACTCCAAACTCTTCTCGGGCCTTCGTTCCGTCTTCAACAACTCCAAGAACTCCCTATTGAGGGTAATTTCTGGCCCAAATTCAACCAAGCAGCCGGGCCAAGGCTCGGAGCCGGATCTTGTCTTCCTCCAGCCGATACAGCCTCACTGCTAGGGTACAGCTCTATTCGACCAGTTGGAAGTTCCAGTATTCAGATGCCCGGCCACCGAGAATGTTGGGGTCCAACGGTCTGTCATGCATGTAATTGCGAGCTTTGAATATAATCACCGCTTGCCCGTAGTTGAGCTTTGCCAACATCTTTGTCTATCATGCATGAATAACCTTTGTCAAATTTTGGGGTGGTCAGATAGCTACGCCGTATGGCGTAGCTACTTGTAGCCACCTGCATGATCAAATTAAATACCGACGACGTGCATGTGCCAACAAATAAATTGGGGGGCCCCAGATTGGATTACTTGCAGGACTCTTCGCACTGTAAACCCAGACTTGGGGCCAGTCGATCATAACTCTCTAGAAAGATGCATTGCAAGGCGTCAATGCAGAAACGCCGGCATGGGGGTGATGCGTCCCCACTTGCAGCGCATTCGCTGAGCATCATTTAGCCGAAAAGAGGCACAGCAGTGTTGGATTCCAAGAAACGGCGTCGGGAAATTGCTGTTCTTTCGCAACACCTTTGCCAACTTTTGGGACTCGCTGGGGCATGCAGGAAGTAGGCGACTTGGTTTGTACGACTAGGTGAGCAGGGAGTCCGTTTGCCTGTTGCCTCGCCCCACGCCGACGACATGATCAACCACCTTCTAATTTTTCATTTGGACACTTGTGCCATTCTATTCATTCCTTCTTATTCACAATGTCAGTTTCAAATGCAATTAAAGCCGTTAAAAAAATCTCGAATGATTTGGTTGTCTTCCCAGAAAGCCAGACATACGATGAGATCACCAAATCATATTTCTCGGAGCTGGAACGGGAACTGAAGCCAGCATGCTTTCTTACCCCAAGCTCGGCGACGCAAGTCGCGGATATAGTGAAGGCTATAAAGCCTTTTGCGGATGGTTTGAGGGTTGCCATTTGCGGTTCTGGTCAACAGGCAACGCCCGCGGTTGCAAATGTCCTCGACGGCGTCACGATTCATCTGCGAGGCCTTCGAGGAATTGAGATCAACGCAGGTAGAAATTTCGTCTCAATTGCCGCCGGAGAACAGATGGGGAAGGTGTACGAAAAGGTGATGACTTTGGGACTCGGTGTTGTGGGTAATCGACACTCAAGTGGTGGAATAGGAGGAGACGCAGTACAAGGCGAGTCTCCATATCTCATGAATTCATCATATTCTGACTCTTTCAGGTGGGCTGTCGTACTTTTCTTATGCTCGGGGTTTCGTTTGCGACAATGTTATTAACTATGAGATTGTCCTCGCCAGCGGTGAGATCGTGAATGCCAACGCCGAAACCAACAGGGACTTGTGGATTGCGCTCAAAGGTGGGGGTAATAACTTCGGCATCGTCACTCGCTTCGACCTCAGCGTCTTCGAACAGGGCCAGATGTGGGGTGGCAAGCTTTTCTATTTCCAACCTAGTTTCTCCGGGCAGATACAAAGTCTCGTTGACTACCTGCACAACCCACATGCTGATATCGATGTACATATCTGCATCAGTCTTGGATATGCCGCCGCTATGGGAGGCATTATGTGTATGAATGATATCTTCTGCACAAAACCGGAAAAACCAAAAGCGCTCGAACCATTTGCGGATATTCAACCTCAGATCGACCAAATGAGGACCTTACGTGTCGACAGCCTCAAGAACTTCACCGACGAATCATTTGGTGGCGCGTCTCCTAATAGGTGGGTGTACTCATGCTCTTTGCTGATTCTGCGGACGCTAAGTAAGCATAGGGTAGTGAAAATGACTACGACTGTTAAGGCAAACACTAGCATCCTTGAGTATGCTGTGGAAACATATCGTGCATCATTTGAAAAGTTAAAGGGGGTCACAAACATCCTCTTTTCGATCACTTTCGAGCCACTACCCGTATCTTTGATCAACCAATCTATTGCTCGAGGCGGGAACTCTCTAGGGCTTAAACCGTCAGATGGTCCTCTCGTTGTGGTCCTTCTCTATACTTCCTGGGACAGCTCCAATGACGATGAAAGGGTGTACGATGTCAATAAGGAAGCCCTTGAAGAAATCGATAGGATGGCACAGAGCAAGAACTTGTCCTTGTCATATCGATACATGAACTACACATTCACACACCAGGATCCTATTAGCTCATATGGAGCAGAGAGTAGGGCGCATTTACAGGCTGTCAGCTTAAAATACGATCCAGAGGGATTCTTTCACGCCGTGGGTGCAGGATCTTTCAAGCTCCCAAAATGAACTTCTGTATTTCTATATGCATGTACTTAGCAATAGAAAGGGTCATGCTTGGCTTAAGACAGAATGTTTCATGAAGCATTCTTTGAAAGAAATTTGTGGTCCCGCGATTGCATGATCAGTCCCATTGGATACCTAAACGGGTTTGCGGACAACACATGTACCTGTCGATGTATATTCTGCCCTCGAGGTCGGATCGATACCATTAGGGACCCTAATGTTTGCCCTGCCATCCTCCGGGGCAGTCGACCGCCTGCAAGGACGTGGCCGCTCTCATGGGCCTTTCTAGTCGCTGATCTTAGCGTATCCCATGTCCGAGATGCAGCTTAGGGGCCGACGCTATGTATCCGTCCAGTGGCTAATTAATCTAATTGGCTTGGCTAGAATAAGATATGCTAGTGAGCATGCACCCAGAATTAGCCGGCTACATGAGGAGCGACCCGTACATGTGGTACAAACCTCAACGCAAAGGCTAAGGCGTTGCGAGCATGTAACAAGGATACGTCTACCATGGTTGGTCGACGCCCCCCAGTGCCAACATGGGGGCAGCACAGATAAAGACCAATAAGGCATGCTGACAATCTCCTGGTTGATTGCGCCTGCATGTCGGCACCGCGGCTGTGCAACACTCGGGTCTCTCACGTCTCTCATTCAGAGCGCGCCAATATACAAGCTACTACTTCACCAAGTTGTTGAATAAGCTGAGCAAATTTTGTTCTCCGAGCTATTGCTTTGTTGTTCGCAGAGGCATAGACTGTCACTATCTAACGAGTCAAACCTGACCTTCTATTTTACATCAGCCGTAAAACCATCCTTTACATCGGCATATGTAATTATGAGGGAAATTCCGGTTGCTTCTCAAAATGATGAAAAATACTCAAGCGCTCAGAAGGCAGGAATCAAGGATACATCGGAAAGCGCAAGCCCACCAAGCTATGCTCGGTCAAGGTCAGTCACACCAAAATTGAAGTCCGACCTGTTCTAAGTCTCAAGCAGCACTATGAGTGTCGCGTTCCGGAATTTCAGCGTTCACGCATTCGGGCAGCAGACAGACTACCAACGCACCGTCTCGAACTTTCTCGGGGCATACGCTGCGATGGTCACAAACATGGTCATCAGAAAGCCAAAGCTTCAAATCGACATCCTTCATGAGCTTGATGGCGTTGTTTTGAGTGGCGAAATGCTACTGGTGCTTGGAAACCCCGGAAGTGGGTGCACCACCATGTTGAAGTCTCTAGCGGGGCAAACATACGACCTTTGCGTAGACGAGAATGCGGATTTGAATTACCAAGGTAAATCAACGCCTCCGAGCGATAAGATCATGGTTACTTAAGCATTTAGGCTTGTCATCGAGTCAGATGTTCACCAAGTTTCGAGGCAAAGGCACGTATCAAGCCGAGTTCGACGTCCACTTTCCAACATTGACCGTGCGAGAGACACTTGAATTTGCCTCCAAAGCAAGAACGCCGAAGAAGAACTGGGCTGCATGTTCCACTGCAGTCGAAAGTGAAGCCCGCACTTTAGGTCTTGTGAAAGCACTTGATACTAAAATGGGAAACGCTTTGCTCCCCGGCGTCAGCGGGGGGGAGCGAAAGAGGACGAGTATTGCGGTACATACAATCGTCATCTCGCGAGTCTCAGGCATGTGCTAACTGCATCAGGAAATCCTTCTAGGCGATAGCGTCTTCCAGTGTTGGGACAACAGTACGCGAGGCTTAGACAGCGTTAACGCTCTTGACTTTGTCAAAACTCTGCGGCGGCGCACCTCCGAGAGCAGCTCGGTCGCCATTGTGACGCTATATCAAGCAGGCGAAGAAATCTACGATGTGAGTAGACTTACCCGCCGGCTCTAGTATCATCCTGAATCCTCACATGCTCTAGCTTTTTGACAAAGTGACAATCCTATACGAAGGACGGCAAATCTGGTTCGGGCCAACTCAAAACGCAAAAGAATATTTCACCGACCTTGGATTCATTACTCCAGATAGGTGCACAACTCCCGAGTTTCTTACGTCTGTTACGAGACCACTTGATATACGCCCCGAAACGAGCGAAATCATGAGACGCACTCCAAGGAGCGTTGCGGATTTTGTGCAGGCTTGGAAAGCTTCTCCTCAATATGGAGCATTGATCAGCGAAATTGAAGCTTACAACCACACCTATCCTATTAGAGATGAGAATGTTTTTCATGTAAGGCGCTATGGAATGAGAAAAGGCGAAAAGAAGCGGTCTGTTTGCCTTGAAGTTCCTTTGCTCGAGACTCGCTAACTCAAAGTAGATCTCCTTACGTCCTCCCAATCAAGAATCAAATCTCACTATGCATATCTCGAGGGTTCCTCCGTCTGCGCAATAGTTTAGCTGTACCGATATCCACCATCGTGGGGAACTTCATTACTTCGATCATTCTTGGTAGCATGTTTTATAATACGCCAGAGGACACAAGCAGTTTCTTTGGCCGTGGAGTATTGCTCTTTTTTACTAGTCTAGTCAACACAACATTGGCTGCCTTCGAAGTAAGAGACCCTCGTGTGCCCTACAACGTTGTTCTAGCTATCACGTTTCTCGCTTACAGCTAGTAGTCCGTCGCACTATGGGATGACCGCCCAATTATCGAGAAACATGTCCAATACGGCTTCTATCACGCCTTTACTGAAGCTATTGCCTCGTTTGCCTGCGATTTACCGAACAAGGTCGTCCTCACTTTTGTATTCAACTTTCCGCTCTACTTTTTAAGTAATCTTCGACGGACGCCTAGTGCCTTTTTTACCTACTATCTCTTTGGGTTCATGAGTCTTCTCAATGGATCTGTAATATACAGATCCATGGGCGCCTTGTCTCGGACTCTGGCGGGTTCGCAGCCACTTGGTGCGGTGTTTGCCATGCTGTTGACTATCTACAGTGGATTTGTGGTACCATTCCGAGACATGCGCCCATGGCTCAAGTGGTTCTCATATATCAACCCGGTATACTACGCATTCGAGGCTATGATCATCAACGAGGTAATATCCGCGAACCAATCCGCCCCACTCCCACTAATGCCATTGATAAGTTTTCCGAACGAGAATTTGACTGTACGAAATTTATCCCCGAGCAGCGCAGGAATTTGACTCAGTTCATTTGCTCCAGTACCGGCGCTAAAGCGGGAGAAACTTCAATTTCTGGGGACGCTTACATTATGGCAGAATTTGGGTTCAAGAAAATACATCTTTGGAGGTTTGTCAAATCATTTTGATGCGTCTGCGAAGATTAATCAGCACAGAAACCTGGGTATTTTGATTGCGCTCATGGGGCTTTTTTCGTGTGTTTATCTTTTCTCCACCGAGTTCATCAAGATGCTTCCGCCAAGGTCAGACGTTTTACTTTTCCAGCGAGGTCACATGCCTTCCATTCCTCGCCTTGATGACGTAGAGAACAGTTCAGTCTCTCGAGTTAGTGCCGAGAAACTCAAAGTTGGTCGCAAAGAAACTAGCCCCGATGTGCTCAGTACAATTGGAGGCGCTCAACTTCTTTGGAGCGGCCTGACTTATGAAATCAGGGTGGAGAAGAAGGACAAACGTATCTTGGACAACATAGACGGTTGGGTCAAACCAAGAACACTAACTGCACTTATGGTTCGTATTCTTGCCTTTTCTTGGTTACGGCCAGAGCCTGGACTGACCGCCTCTAGGGAGCTTCAGGAGCTGGAAAGACTACTCTCCTAAACGTTCTGGCCGAGAGAACCACTGTCGGAGTTGTCACAGGTGACAGAGTTGTAGATACACGCTACCAAAACGTTGCATTTGCTCGAAAACTTGGATATGCCCAACAGGACGACATACATCTACTTACGGCATCTGTTCGAGAAGCGCTCACTTTCAGTGCCCTGCTTCGGCAGCCTAAGCAATATTCTAAAGAGGAGAAAATTGCGTATGTCGACCATGTCATCGAGTTACTTGATATGCAAAAGTTTCAACACACTGTAGTTGATAGACTTAACATCGAACAAAAGAAGCGCGTCACAATTGGAACAGAGTTAGCTGCACGGCCCGAGCTTCTGCTATTTCTCGATGAACCAACAAGCGGCCTAGACAGTGACTCGTCCTGGTCTTTTTGTAACCTCTTGAGACGATTGACCGATAGCGGGCAGGCGATCTTGTGTACCATCCACCAGCCGTCGAGTCCTTTACTTACCTTATTCGACCGACTTCTCTTCCTTAAAGAGGGACAGTCGATGTACTTCGGCGACTTCGGGTATGCATTCTGCACCTTGATTCAGTACTTTGAGAGTCACGGTGCACGGAAGTGCTTGCCTCATGAAAACCCCGCTGAGTGGATGATGGAGGTTACTAGCAATGGTACAACTGGCAGCGAAACAAGCTGGGCCGACATATGGAACAATTCCGCAGAGTGCGCGGTTGTAAGAAAGGAGTGCGAGCGAATGAAGCAACTCCTGACGAAAGTCCCGACAACGGAATCTGCTCGCGAGAGTCATGCCACTGAATTTGCAACTTCTTTCTGGTACCAGCTTGAACTTGTGATCAAGAGAGCTTTCCAGCATGATTGGAGGTCCCCAGAATACCTCTACTCAAAGGTCTTAACCACCTTCGGATGTGTAAGTAATCCACACCTGCTAGAAATTGCATCTCTAATCTTGGGCTTAGGCGTTCATCAACGGAGTGAGCTTCTGGGCCTCGGGAAATACGTCCCAGGATATCCAAAACCAGATATTTTCCCTCTTTCTCCTCGCCACGATGTTCGGTACGCATGTACAGCTGATAATGGCGCGATTTTACGATAGCCGAGTCCTCTATGAGAAACGAGAGCGCCAGTCGCGCACCTACTCATGGCTTGTGTTTCTCATCTCCAACATCATAGTTGAGCTCGCTTCGCAAACCGTCACCAGCGTCATTGCGTACGTATCGTGGTACTATCCTATGGGTCTCTGGAGAAAGGCGTTAGACGATCACGAGCTTAATAGCCGTAGCGGACTCGTCTTTCTGTTGATCTGGTCTCTACTCATCCTGTTCCAGACCATCTCCCAAATGCTGATGACCATCATGCCTGACGTGCCGACCGGCATCAACATAGGAAACCTCTTCTTCATGCTGTCGCTAATATTTGCTGGGTAAACTATTCCATCCTCATGTTCTGCAGAGAGTCCGATATTGACACACTCGCAGCGTTCTCGTGCCTCCCAACGCCCTCCCTAGATTCTGGATCTTCATGTACCGTTTGACTCCACTCTCGTACTACGTTTCCGCAATCATGTCGACCGGGCTCTCGGGTATTAGCATTACCTGCTCCGCCGATCACTTCTTGCATTTGGATCCTCCCCCCGGCCAAACCTGTGGCTCATATCTAAACCCTTCCACAGCTAAGGTCTTAAACCCCGACGACAAAGCAGCGTGCAGGGTGTGCACGTACAGCACTGCAGATTCGCTGCTAGCATACTTTAATATATACTTTGAAAATCGCTGGTGGGAGTGGGGTGTTACAATTGCATACAATATTGCTAATATAGCGCTCGCGGTATTAATCTATTGGTTGGTTAGGGTACCAAGAAAAGTAAAAAAACATAATTGAAAAAATCTTTTTTAGGTAACTCTCTATCCTTTTACTATAGTTAAAGTAATTTGTAAGCTTACTTTATTATTAATCAACCAATACCTTTTAAAAAAAATTATATTAATATTAAAAAGTTTATAATATTTATAGCTGAAAAAAACTAGATATTACTATATAATAATAAAACTCCTTATAACTCTATTAACGAAACGCTGCTTCTACAGTAGTACTACTCGGTAGAATAGTATTAATAAGGTGTTCCGCACTCTCCAATCAAACACGTAACGTTTCTCGTTGGCGGATCCGTTGCCGTCCAAGCGTCTGCATACGTACACTGGAGCTGATTCCCATCCTGTATAATCTTAATCTTATCGTCGTCATCATCTAGCCAGTATGAAAAGGTCTCTTTATTATCCGCACCCATATGGCTGCATGCAATATCAGCAGACTTATAGTCGTAGATACGTATATACGTGTACGAGCAGCCGCGCATAAGTTGGTTGGCACCGTCATACATAAGGCCCTCAAGGTAGATGGAAGCGCCGTTTTCGCTATAGCCGTCCTGTGTTTCTACGATCTGAAGGGTGCAGATGCCGGGCACAAAAGGAGGGTCGGATGGAATCGTAACGGTAGATGTGGTGGCGCTGGGGGAATCCAATGGTCCTGTTCCTGTGGTAGAAGGAGTTGGAGTGGGAATCGGTGTTATCGTAGGGTTTGGCGTGTAGCAGCCTTGCGAGTGGGGAGCGCCGAAGAGCGTGAGGCCAGAGCATTTCGGAAGCAAGCTTGAAGTTGCCGTAGGGTTGTTACCAGTTACACTGGACCCATCGCTCGAAAATTCCGACACCGCAGTACTTGTTAATGACCCTCCACTATTCCCCGAAGTAGTATTGCTGGTCTCGCTCGGCGCTGTTGTCTGTGGTGCCTCCGTGGTGTCGGTAGGGTTCGCCGAAGTTTCTACAGTGGCAGATGAAGTGGGCGCAGCTGTTGAGTTGCTTTGACCAATGCACGACGAGAACGCACTTGCAAAATCCGTGGCAGATACCATTTCGGAGAGTACACACTCCTGTTGATCGATCCCCATGGGCCCGAGCGAGTCTGCAATAAACGTTCCAGTTGGATCTGAAGTGGTGCTAGTAACAGATGTGATTCCCGTGCCCGAGCAAGCAGTTACAGTAGAGCAATCAGTTATGAAGCTCTGGGTGACTGTTCCTGAAACGATATTCGTTCCAACGCATAGTGGGATCGCGGTGGGCTTACAAGACTTGGTAATCGCTGTCGCTGTGAATTCGGCCGTCTGGGAGCAAGCGGTTACGGTTGTACAGGAAGCTGTGTACGATTGTGTCGCATTCCCGTCGACGAAGAAAGTGGTTAAACAGTGAGGTACGGCGGAAGCGCTGCATGAACTGCTAGAAGATGAAGATGCCGAAGAGCTTGCAGATCCAGTGCTAGTAGGTTTGTCAGTAGGGTCCTGCTGTTGCGTCTCAGCGGGATTCCCCGCTGGTGGAAAGTCGTCTATTAGCGGGAAGGACTCGTAATTCAACCATTTAGGAAACTTGGCTTTGATTTTCGGGACTTCGAGGTGGCAAGCTGCATCCAAAACAGCGTTCGTAGCTTTATTTGCAACGTTGAGAACTGCACCGAGTAGTCCATTCGCATTTGGTTTCGGTAGAGGGTCACATTTGTCTTTTGGCAGGTCCATTTTGACGAAGGTAACCTCGGGAACCCCATCATCATCCTCATCTTCGGGATGCTTGACCCTAATCTCAGGAAAGAGGTCGTCATCATTGTCGGTGATCGGCGGGATGTAGATGTCCGTGTGTTTGACCAACTGGTTGATTGGGAGATTTCCGACAGGACAGTCTTTGTCTAGAGCCTCGCAGAAAACGGGGGTTAGATCCGGGGTGGTTGTTGGTATTTGCCTCCAGAAGGCCGCGAGTATAGCAGAGGTGTCGGTGGTCGGGCTCGAGCTGACTGTCGAGGCCGGCAAGAATGATGCTGTCCCAGCGCTATCTCCTGAATTACTTGTCGCAGTTCCAATGCCAGAAATTGAATCCGTGTACGGAATGGTGATTGAAGCGGGACTAGTAGTCGAAATATACGATTGGCTTGGTAGGCTGATAGTGGAGTTTGCCAGACTGACTGTTTGCGAAAAGTTTGATCTGACTGTCGAGTTCAATAGAGCTGAGGATGTTTGCACGCTCGAGGAAAAATAACTAGAAACATTCAAAAACAATGATGTATCTGTTGTTCTAGCTGATCTTACGTCCGAGCTTGCAAGGGCCCCGGTTGACGCGCCGCCCGTTAAGGAAGTGCTAACCGTAGCACTGGTTATTATCGAAAGTTCGGTCGAGCGTTGTGTGCTTGAGATAGGTACGATAACAGCTGTTGACGAATTGGAGAGGGAAGACACGCTTGGCGGAATACCAGGAGCAGTTCCTATAGTAGAAAGAACTGACATGCCTGTGCTATTAAGACTGGGGGAAATCACAGTGCCTGATGGCAAGCCAGCCGTTCCTGAGGTGATAAAGGAATCTGCCCGATGAATGTTTAATGGGTACGGCATTGCTTTCTTTGGACCTATCTCCCTTCGGACAACATCTCGAATATGCTTTAGCTGCGTCTCCTCTGATACTGCGTCTTCTACAACATCGCGCTTGGTATTTGGTCCCGTCCAAGTGTTGTCGACTTGTACCGGATTAGGTGGTTGTTGGTTTCCATTCGCAAAAGGCCAGGTATAAGCATTTGACAAGTCATTGAGGCAACCATATTTATCGATTCGCACTGGTATGTCTCTTAAGAGTTTTGCGCCTAATGGCGGAATTAGTGTTGCACCTAAGGCAGACCTGTTAGATAAGATATTCTATACCTTGACCAAACATCGCATACGAGTCTAGTCCGTCAGCGAGATTCTCTGTTTGTATGTGAGTTTTGCTGGATACTGACCGGCATTATTAATGGCCGCGAGCTCCTTTCTTTGATCATAGATATTGTACCATCCGTACCCTTTGTTCCGGCCAAGGTCGTCAGTGTGAAGAGTCCTAGCGGGGCCAGGGCTTGTATTGTCGGGAACCGTATGAGTCATCTATACATTAGTCAGAAATGTTGTCATACCTGCTCGTGATTTTATCTTACCTCGTGAGCTATAGTGTGATCTAATAAACTGTACACGTCCATTGGTGCTAGATTGGGGAGCATAGATTTGCAAAACACTTTGAACTTCTGTCTGGTCGAAAGAATGGTGTCATAATCGTTATTTATTACCTGGTGCTTCGATACCGACATCTGTGGCAGAGTCAGCGTTACAACTATTGGCTGCGGCCGAATCCCAATTACTTTGTCCATATACCAAGGACATAGTTGTATGGCCACTGCATTGTCTCCATTTGGGTGCGTCATTCCCTTAGTGCTACCACTTTTGCAGCTGTCGTAGTCTTTAGTTTCGAGTTTTATTTCTGGCGGGTCTCGAATTGGATTGACGTATTCCTGTCCATCCCATGGGGTGTTCCCAACAGTATCCTCTTTCCAACGGTCCAGATTACAAAAAAATATCTGGAGTGCTACATTAGTAACCCTTGTTTTCGACCACGAAAAGTCGATGATATGTATGAGAAAGATGCCTGCAGATTGCTCTCATCTTTGCGTTACGCCGATGGATGTCGCCAAGAGCCCGGATAGACGAATTATAAACTAAGTTGAGTAAATGGAAGCACATACAATATTTCCAGCGCCCAAACCTGGTGGAGCTGGGCCGCCAGGGTTTTGATAATGTTGAAGGATGTAGTTTAGGTTATCTCGGATGAAAAGTTAGTTTGTGCGTAACAATAGGTGGATTAGTTAGACTTGCTCCTAACTTGATGATACCGGTCGGCGTCTGAGTCACCTAGCAGAGTCCCAAAGATCCTGCCGGTAAGATCCCTGGTCTCGCTATCGGGGAACTCCCAGAGAATATTGGCTGCGGGGTTTGCGGGTGGACCACCAATGGCATCGACGGCAGCTTGAATCAAGTCCAAGGCCCCGGTTGCCGCACTGTTGAGAAGGTTCACATACTCTAGCTGAAGTTAGAAGGATACATGATTTATCTCGAAGGCCTTTGCATCGGCGTACTTGCACAACTTGCGTCATCATAATACCAATCAGCGTGGACAGATGTGGCGAGTGCGATTACGCCCAATACGGACACAATCCTAAATCGGTATAACATCGTGCCGGATAGATGAAAATGTTGCGTGCAAATAGTCTGCCGAGGCCATTGGAGATAGCAGCGTCCTTATAAAGGCTGATGTAAGGGCTGGATGAAGGGGTGAAAGGGGGCGCACTGATGGACACGTAGATGGAGACATTCTGATGGAGGCGCAAATGGAGACATTCAGATGGATCGTTGAGGATGCTGGAGCTGGATCAAGGCTGAAACGCTCCATAGAAGACTGCAGCGAGATCCATAGAGCTCTCAGAGCTCAAGAAGCTTCCCTCCAGGAAGAATCTACTTCAAGCTTAGTGGTAGTGGTACTTAGACGATCAAAGCTGAAACTCGTTCTTGAAGTCCCCATAATTCATCGGCGTCAGCCCTCAACGTGAACACGCCATAGAGAAACAGCGTCGTAATGCACAAGCGCACTAGATTATTAGTTGTTACATTAATATCGCTTTGACAGTAATAGTGACGGAGACTGCAACCCAGGACGGCAACGATAATAGTAGCGATAGCAACAAGAGAGAATTTAGTAAGTCATGATGGTTTAGTGCAATTTGCGACGTGGGCTTCAAAGTCTATCACTAGGCTGACATGTATTTGATGCATGTATATGTTAAATATAGTAAATGGGGCTCGTACAGCTCCGTTGAACCTGCTGGATTCTAGCAGAATAGAGTAGAATGTTGCTCAAATCCAGTGCAGCGCAGCCTAATGACAACACCGAATGAAAGCGTAGGGAGAGGTATCTGATGGAGGCGTAGATGAGGCCTCTGTTGGAGGTTTACTAACGGAGGCGTAAGTAGATGAAGCAACACCTGTAGGAGCACACTGATGGAGGCGCAGGTGAAGGAACACGAATCAAGAGCCAAATGAAGGCGTGGATGGAGGTAGCCGGGTGCACCCTGGAGGCGTAGATAGACCCACACAGGTGTTGGTGGATTGCGGCGAGAAAGACGATGGATGGTTGGAATGATAGTTGAAAGCGTGTCATAATCATCTACGGCGTAGGTGGTGCAAGAAGGGAGAGATATGCTGTGCCGTGCAAGCAAGGTTGGGCCTGCCGAGCACTTCCTTGACACAATCTCCTTCACGCGTCGCCATTATGCGGTTCGCAAATGTGTAGTCAACTATAAGTAGTTAGATTAGTATTTAAATAATGGGAGGAGGAGGCCTTATTATTAAACGTATTCTGCTCTAGAATTATCTATTGAAGATATCTTTTTGAAGGTTGGGGCTGAGACACTAGGCAGCAGGGCATTTATCCACCCAGCCGTATTTAACTTGGACCATCCCCCAATACCATCCCCCAGTCCTTTCCTCACAACGTCAAGGAATTCATTCTACTTTACATCATGCGCCCTTTGCAGAGAGCTCTGAACTGGCTGAGTGGCTCTCGTGACGGCCCCGATACGACGGATAGAGACTGGTACTGGCCCCCACCAGCCAAGGCACGACTTTGCGCCTGGGCATACACAAGGAATCTCGAATCCGGGCTGGGGCCACCGCCGGCGCTTCGCGATACCTTGATAGAGAACAGCCACCAAGGCAGGCCTTCGCGTTCTTCGAGCAGATTGCTTCAGTTGCCTCCAGAGATTCGCATTATCATTTGGCAATATGCTGTTGGCGGGGAACGCATCGCACTGTATCGAAGACATCGCCGCCTCACCAATTGCCTCCTCGACAATCAAAACTCCAGAACGCCAGGAACGCTTTGCAGCATCAGGCCCGACACCGTTTGGGCGCAAGCTCGTCAGATCCGGGGAGACTTGTCGCAGAGGGACTTCTTGAAAGGCCCGCCTCGGCCTCGAAAGACACAGCTACTAGCCCTGGCGAAAACATGTCACTTGATGTACGTTTCTCATCCCACATGTCATTCTCCCTAATTTGCTGGTAGTTATGTCGAAACAATCGATCTGCTCTACTCGGAAAATACATTCGTTCTACTGCAGAACACGACCCTTGACGACCTGCACTCAACTGTTATGCCGCAGAGATTTGCAGCCATTCGCTCAGTTCACATCCATTGGCAACTACGACAGCTAGCAAACGTCGCGGGCCCATCTGGCCAGCCCCGACCCTGGAATGAGCATCAATTTTTCTTCAAGCTGCGCAAATTGTACTATTTGCGGCCGCTCGAACATCTTTCGATTTTTATCCAAGGGCCGTTGATGATGTATCGAACCTACAAATCTGTGCTCGGTTATATCAAGTCACATTCCAACTTAGTTACCAAATCGTTGACTGTGAGGCTGCCATGGCCAATACGAGACCCGTACGACTTCCCCACCGATACTCAGAGCGAAGACATCAACAAACTGCTCGCAGACTCGCCTCTTCATATCATTCGGACACCATGGGATCCCGACGCGGAGATGGCAGACCTGGATACAGGCTATGACGTCGGATGGCGTGTTGGCGTAATGTTCTTCCCAGAGCAAAACGGGTCTTCTGAGGTTGAGATAACGAGCTACGCCGTTTTCACACCCTTGCCCTAATCAACCTACCTCCCTTTCAACAAACGGTCATCTTCATTGTAAAGAACTTGGTAGAATGCATCCTCTTAATACAACTAATTATGACACCCGTGTAATTCTGAGTTCATGCATAACCCGGTTCTGGAGTTGTGACATAGCAAATTGACGCCGACGACATTGAACTAGATTGTCGTTTAGAGGAGTAATACAACATCTTTTTATCTCCGACTGAACGGCGGAGCACAACACGGTGTCCATTGACCGGTCGAAGATTACGGCACTAGGTGCTGATTTGATGGCTGTTTTGGAGGCCAAGTCTTCCGGCTTCCAATCGCTGGTCGATGCAAATGATAGCTTAGTTCTCGATTGTCGAGCGTTAAAGGTTTGCTTCTGCGTTTGGCGCTTTTGTCCTCTTTGCTTCTTCTTCTTCTTCTTCTTCTTCTTCTTCTTCTCGAGACTGTTCTGCGGTTTTGCACGCGTTTTCGGCTTGGTGGCGGACTCCATGGTGGTTGGACGAGCGGGAATCAAATGTAGGGCGAACAGGAACGATGCTGTGGAACTAGGGGTGCACGAACCTTCCATTACAGCAACTTCGGGACCGTCTGCAACTCCAAGTTCTTGTACATCCAATTCTTACTTAAGATACAGTGACTGTAATATATTCAACTATTGCATACCTACCGGAAACAAATCACCCTATGTGGAACTATCTAGCTAGCTCATTGGGGAGCTACTGTACCTCGCCTCTCTTGAAGATGCTGTGGCTGCCTATAGACCTCATATTAAACACTCGTGTATAGAGAAACGCGACAAGAATTATCTACCAACTACCGCGAAAAACGAGCATGTATACAGGACCAGGCCCTAATCCGGATTGGTGGGATCCTCCACCATCACCCTCATTATTATCTCCCGGATATAGGTCAGGCTGGGAAGAGCAGACAGCTGAAACTACAAGCTTCCGGGTGCCCGCTAGGAATGGAATTCTCCGAGCGCTGAATAAAACGCTTTGTCCAACCTGTGCAGCCTTTTTCCTTGACTTCCTACATCTCCGGAGTCATTTAGAGAAAGAGTTCTTGAGAGAGAAAGATCCTCCAACACATTTACTGCCGTCCGCCAACGGAAAACAGCTCCATTACAGCTCCGCCTCTACCAATATTTTCGAGAATGCCCTTTCATCTAGAAGGTGGAGAGTAGTCAACCGTGTCACGAACTCTATCTGGGAGTTGAATTCCGAGACTCCTTTTCGGATTGGCCAATTCGCTCATCTCAATTCGAAGTTAGTCCAAGCATCTGCACGAGACTGCGAAGCATTCAAGAATCTCCTCTCTCGTGTCGAATCAACCCACGACCAGATTACCTCTTTCCTGTGCCTCCTTTCCTCGAGCATCCTGAATGCACAACCTCTTCCACCTCATCTACAACTCCTCAAACCGTATGAGGTAGTTAGGATAATGCAGAGGCTTGATAGGAATATTCTGGGGGTTAGTCATATTGCGGAGCCGGGGCATGCGGGGTTTGCTATGTTGCAGATATCTAGTAGGGCTATGATTGCGGATTTGGGACAGCTTACGGAGTGAGTAGAACTTTCGATATTGGGCGATTGAATGCTGACATTAGAAAAATAGCCTTGTAAAGGAACCTGTGGGCGAGCTGGACTTTTCGTACCGTTATGTTGGCGGAAAGGGCAAGTTGTCATAAGCTTACCTGCGACATGCTATTGATTTCACAGTTCATGTTTACTTCCGGGCCACGTCAGCCCTGCAATACGTGTGGTACTATGTACGTACAAATAACGTAGTTTACCATGACATTCAATCTACATAACAACCTGATGTTTGATACTTGGACATCAGGCGAGGAAAATAGGTTCCTTCCAGCATCTGCCAGCGAATCCACCGCAACGAATCAACCGAAAGTCCCCAAGTTTATCCTCGATTCTGCTTGTAAGCTCAACTCCGTAGCACTTTCATTGCAGCTTCTAGGTTCTTGATCTCAGATTCCAGCATCGATCGCTGGCGCTTTCCCTTCGCATCTTCTCCGGCAATCATCTCAAGATGATCATCATCAAGCCCCATAACCAGTTCCGAACTAAAGATCTTCAGCGGACTCTCGTCTCCCTCGAGTAGGAAGTGACCAATAACCTGTCTGCATATTACGTCCACGAATCGCTTCCGAGATACCTTGTAATAGCTGGTGAGAACATCAAGTATATCCTCTCGCACCTGTTGGGCGTTGTCCTTGTTGACCGTAAAATTCTGCACGCTGGTGGTAGGGAGGGCTTCGAAGGTCGAAAACTTACTGTTGTAGGTAACAGTCTCGCGTTTGATAGCCGCATTTATACGATCTTGTCGCTTCTTTTGGACTTCCGAGTGGAAGTAATGATTGTAGGTGGATGGTCTACCATCTCGCTCGATGCGCAACAGAAAGCGGGCTTGCTCCATGGCCCGCAAATAGGCCTTGAGAAGCTTCTCGACAATGACTGTTTCCCATAGCTGGTCGCGAACTTGCTTATCTGGGCAGATCTGAGCTAGAAGCTTGAAAATGTAATCGTGCACGAGCCTAATCGACCTGCTAATGTGTGCGAGAACAAGCGGTTCCCATTTTTCGGAATGTTCTCTGAATATGACAGCAAGAATGGACCCTGAGAACTGTGTAGTGACACTGTCAGTATACGCTGTTTTACAGTGAATGGGATAGCCTTACTGTTCCTAGCTCAGGCCCACGGTTCGATTGATACACTCTTCCAATGTGATCCATGATTGAGTCATGGTTGAACGCCTTTGGTTTTGGGCAATGGTAATCATCATTCTCAACAATGTCGTGAAGTTCAGGGTAATCTAGGGTTTGATTTTCAAAGCCTTCAATGGGTGCGATGTCGTCGTTCTCTTCGGTCAGATCGTACGCTTTCTCCCCTTCCTCGTTCCAGAGGGCAGACAGGTGACGTTTATGGCCTTTTTTCCAGATGTCATTTGCGAAGTTCTCATTCATCTTCGTGATATTCGTGATCAGCTTCAGGCTTGGCACTTCCGAAAATGTACTTTCACTATCGTAGTACCCATTCAGGGCACATTGGGTAATGGCCTGAAACTTGGATCCCAGTCTCCCAAGATAGATCCTCTGAGAGCTGTGCGACGTGCGGGATGGCCCAATGCTCTCTAACTCCTTTCGGCGCTGGTCCAATTGCTTCCCAACATCGGACTTGACGTGTGGAAATTCCTTTTTCGAAATGTCCATTAGGAGGTCACTAAGACGGGTCTTGAGGGAGCCAATACCGCACCTTCTAGAAGATGCCAGCGCTCGCCACGTAGGCTCATTGAAGAACTCTTTCTCTTGCCTGATTCGATCAGTTATACTGGAATTTTGGTCGTCCGCACTGCGGTTCTTGACAGCATAGTAGCCCAATCGTAGCTGGTTCCGTTTCCCTAGAACAAGTTCTTTGATCACATCCCGAGTCGCAATCTCAGTGGCTAGGTCGGGCTTGGTGAGTACTCCTACTGTCCGGAGCCCTCCCGGATCTGCACTTGCCGCAAGCTTCACGATCTCCTGGGTCGAAACGTCGACATTGGAGGGTAAGACTGCAAGGAGGATGGTTCGGCTGTTCTGCATGTAAGACTCAACCATATTCCGGACCAAGACAACATCACTGTCCGTAGTGAGAGGCGGCTGCGGGACGCGAAATATGCCGGGTACATCAATAACCGTGAAGTGCTCTTGCGTGGGTCCACTGATCTCGACTTTGAGGATATCTTCGCTGAAGGCCGACAGGTTAGAGTCTGTGTCATCGGCAGCCCTGATTCCCATAACCTTGTTCGCTTCTTTGATGATTCTCACAAGGGCTTCATTCGTAAGATCAGAGATACTACGCTTGAATGAACGGAGTCGCTCTTGTACCGCTGCATCTGCACTTGGCCGGGGGATAATCGACACAGCAACGTTCTTCTCCGGTTCACGACGACAGGAGATCTGGGTAGCATATCGAGTGCAGAGACCGGGAGCTTGAGGAAATGAAAACCCTGTTAGACTCTCAAGAACTGAGCTCTTTCCGGATGACTGATCTCCAACAACAAGAAGCTGGGTATGATTAGTATATTGTATTCTTTCCGCAGTCCAAAAACGATCGCACGTACCTGGGGTAATTCTATGAATTTGACATTGAGTTCGCGCAACTTGTCGATCTTGTCGAGGAGAGCTTGATTTGCAAGGCCAGATGGGCTGTCTTCTACCATGATTTCCGATGATGCGCTGTAGGTCGAGAAGAGGTGAAACGAAAACCGCAATTAGATCTATTAGATAGCGAGGAGCTCACTGTTGCGGACGGAGAGGAAAAGAAGAGATGTATAATCATCACGTCTAAATAGATCATTCTTTCCAAAGTTTCCATCGAAACAAAACACACGAAAGATTTACCCTGGGTGTTTGTTCACAAACCTGACATCACAAAGAGAATAGAAACATGGGATCTTGCATGAGCGAGCAAGGCTATGTTTGTAGGTCGACTTAGACAGCCTAGAGCACTTTGTTGAATAAGAACAAAGGCATTAGTGTGGATTCTCATAGTTACTGGAATGTTTTCTGGGAAGTACAACGGTAAACTACTTCATGTTTATCTTCCCTGGACTATTACTAGTGAATACTCAGACTTTGAGAGCACTTAGATGAGCTAGATACCAAGCTAAAGCCTAACTCCACAAACCAACAACTTTCAAATACCTATCTAAAATATATCTCTCTTCCAGGGGCTAGTAAAATAGCCTCTTTACTCTAGCTTCTTGAAAGCTCTAGTCAATACATCCTCTGACTTTGAAAGGTCCGTCCTCAATACAACCTCGGACTTTGAGGAAATCAGACCTAGTTATTCGAGACTCTAGCTGGTAGATTTATTGGGGATAGAGAGGGCCGTTTTCTATCTACCTCACTTTCAAGAAAGGGTATTGAAGTGAATAATC
Organism: Hysterium pulicare CBS 123377; assembly: GCA_000467715.1. Lineage (NCBI taxonomy): Eukaryota > Fungi > Ascomycota > Dothideomycetes > Hysteriales > Hysteriaceae > Hysterium > Hysterium pulicare. The sequence goes on from AJFK01000122.1 coordinate 25,801, forward strand.
TTGGGCATGATGCTGTCAACTTGATTTGTGAAGTGACGCGAAAACCACTTTTGATTGACGAAAAGACGCGAACTATCTACCCATAAATGAACCGAACCCACAAAATCTAAATGATGAACATTTCGCGTTTGAAGACTAAGCTTATTTGTTGCAAAAGATACTGCGAGGACGTAGATTCTGTACTGGGCGCTCCGGCGATGCCTGTGGCGATCTTTCTGCCGGCCGTTTCGCTGCTTGAGCTGGCGGTTGTGGAGGTGCTGCCGGTCCGATTGGCAGTCTATTTGATGGAGGCCTTGAGGGCAGAGCGGAGCCCGTGGCTAAGTTCTGAACAGTCGGCCAGACTGTGATAATCCAGCACTCCCTAGAGAGCGGCAGGAACTGTGCTTGGGCTCTGTGGTAATATTATACTGGGAGTAAACGGGCTGATGAGGGGGCGCGCGAATGGGGAGGGGAATTGGCTTAAGGAAAAAAAGGAGAGATGGATGGGGATTTGTGACAGATATATGTGTGGGTCTTGGCATTTTCATTTAAGGGGTGCCTCCCTCTCGTGGTAGTTGGACACAGGTTTTTCCGGCCGATGCCCTCCAAATCGTTACCATGACGTAGATAGAATGATCGAGTCAGATAAAGCAGACCAATCATTAGGTGGGCAGGGCTCAGAGTTACCAATCTGTGGGAGGCGAAGCTCGGTCAGGAACATGCGACCTCGAGCAACTTTACTCACTGTATGATTCGACGGAATGATATACCATACGAATCTACTTAGTGACTAGAGAAAGCATGTCCGATGGCTTCATGCTTTTCTTTGACAATCCGTGATCCCTAGGCTTGTATGCCACGTATGCTCACCAACACACTGGAGTCTTGTCCGTAGCTTAGAAGTGCCGACCGGTGACGGTAGAAGTCCTCGTCTCTGAACTTTGCCTGCCCCACCCAAATGTCAGACGCAAACAATGGCCGGCGATGTAAGAAATTGGACGAGACCGATGGGTTTGGGCGACATGTGAAATGAGTCGATTTGTGGAAATGTTGGCGCTGAAGTGGAGCTGCTGTGAAGCACACCACGCATATTTGTCCGACAGACTGTTTCTCAAACCAACGATTAGAGTAATGAGTGAGCGATGGTTAAGGAGAGCCGACAAGATTCCGCGGTGCAACGGCATGAAGGCCATGCCTGGCGAGTCTGATCTGTGACGAGCTGGATTTGACCAGGCTGAAGGGACGGATATTGCGGAGCACACCATGTGTCGAATTCCATTCTCGTTATTCATCGAGACTTCCTCGAAGGAAAAAAGATTGCGCGTAGACAAAACAGTCCTTGCAGGCTTCACTCTCCGCGGCGGTTTTGGATGAAGCCTTCGACTGTGCCGCGCCAAACCAAGGATTAGAGCGTTTTGATGGCGGTTACGGTTGGGGCATTTTCGAGAGTGAGTACGGCTTAAAGCAGCTAGAATATGGTTAGTAATGGGAAGCAGATGACCAACCAGATATTGGTTGGTCCAGGAGATATGGTGAGACTTTAACGGAGATGAAGGCTTTGGGGCTTGTTTGACGTGAGGAAAGTCTGACTTACGATTCCGACGATCTGGTCAAGCCAAATATTGCAGCCAGCTCCTGTCCATTAGTTCAAACAGATTCCATCGAAGAGAGCTCTGGTTGCCTGTGATGTCCTCTCAATGATCTTTCAGGGTCACTCCTTGCAGTCAGCGGAGAATTCCCCAGTATCGAAGGTCTCGAGTCGGCTCAGGATCTCGATATACGAAAACATCTTTGAGATGGGACTCCTGCCTTGGTCACCGATACGAAGCACCAGCAACTTCTCCTCGTCTTTGTCCTGTCCTCGACTTGAGGTCGCCATGGGCATGGTTGATCGGACCTGAACGATTAAAGTCAGAAAAGGGAGTGGTCAAGGCCTAAGTATACTCACCCACAAGGTTCATGACATTTGCTTCATTAGTTCTGCACCCGCCTCGTCTTCGAGATGTGAATTTGGTCTCAATTGGTCGGGAAGGATTTCCTTACAGGGAAAGTCGTTGCCCGCAGCGTCGAAGCGCTTCTTACATCAGATTCTCCTCCACGGAGACACATCCATGTCCTCCATAACGGCCTGTTCCATATGTTTCCCGAGTTTCTCAGGGTGCCAACGTAATGCCGTCGATGTTGCTATTGCCGAAAGTACGCCCAGTTCGCACGGTTACTGCAGATGCTTTGCTGGCTTCTGACATAAGCCTAGCTCGCTTGGTCTGGCTTTGCTTGTGTATGTTTGTCGTGAAGTAGTGATTGTATGTCATGGGGTGGCGCTTTTTGTCTCGAGCCAGTTCCTCACGACTAGCAGTAATAGATCCATGGTCAAAGCTGCCAAACGGGTTTGCATGTGAGGAGAGGTTATTTGCTGCAGCTCATGAACCAAGTTCACGAAAACTTTGCAGGCTTCGGCGACTTTGTCGACGTGATCATTTGCCCTGCTCCCAGAATAGCTGGCTGATCGATGCGGGGTTGAATTTGCCAGGCAGTTCAGTTCCGTGGGGGCGTTTTAGAATTCCTTGAACCAAGTGACAGCCGACTTTCTATCCATCGATTTTGGCTGAGACAGCGCGGGTCAAAGCTGCCAAACGAGTTCGCATCTGAGGGGAGATCGTGCATTGCAGTGGTCCATGGCCCAGACGCGACGCGATCGTAGGAGAAAGCAAGCGGCTGATGGTGTTGATGTTTGGAGTTGAGATTGATGTTGATGTTGAACTCCGCATCCACGGATGTTCAATCCTTGGCACCATCACCAACGTCAATCTTTTACGGTATAATCAAATCCTCTCACAATAAGCATCAATAATTGAGGGGAAAACGAGAACTTTTCAATCTATCAAATCCTCATCCTTGATAGCAGCCATCTCCTCCAAAGAAACGCCAAACTCCTCACGATCGTGCTCCATCAAATTACCAAGATCCCTTTCCAGAACGCCCATAACATAATCATCTCCCCTTTTCCTCTTCTCGCCATCCTCCACCATCTTTCTGGCCTCCATCAGATCATTCAATTTTGCCTTCAACTCCTCCTCATTCTGCTCCAACTGACCGGCCAGCCTCCGTATCTCCGCGTCTTTCCCCAGCAAGCTGTGGCGCTCCAACCCCAGTTTCGACGACAACTCCTCCTCTCTGGTCTTGCTCCACGACAGCACCACTTTCAGATCCCTTCCAAATGCTTGACGATCACGCTTCACGATGTCCTTGAGTGCCTGGCACGATGCTGCGGAGGCGACCATTTGGAAGCGCTTGCGGGCGAGAGAGCGTTTGAGACCGGGGATGATGCTTACTCGAGCCTCCAACTTCTTGATCCGTCGTTGGCCAACTACAACTTTAAAGGCGAGCTCGGCACATCGCACATTGCGTCTTGTCATGGTGCGACGAAGAGCAGCCGGTTCCAAGGACAACTGGATGACTTTTTCCTGGACGGTCTGAAGATCCTCTTCCAGCTTTTGCTTTTCTTGGCTGAGGCATTTTTCTTGATCTCTCCATTCTTGCTCCCGGCCGTTGGCTCCTTCCAACTCATCGTCCAACCTCGCTACTTTGGCAAGAAGCCCCTGGACAGTATTGTCAGATTCCATGAGGGCAACATCCTTCGTGCTTTCCGCCTTTTTCACCCGACTTGTCAAGCCCGCATATTTAATCTTGAGGTCTCGCAGCTCTTTATCCAAGGTCGTGTACGCAGTCTTATCGTTGGCACGAATATCCTGCATTTTTCGTAGCTCGCTTTGATAGTGGACGACGGACTCCTTCCTCCTATCGCTCTTTGCCTCGGACATGCTGAGATTGACCTGGAGGTCAAAGATCTTGCTATTCGCCGTCCGGAGTTGCCTTTTGAGGTCATCGCATTCGGTTGACTTGTGCTGCAGTTCACGCCGATAGCTTTGATAATGCTCCGAATCGCCACGACTCCAGTTCCGCAATTTAGTTTCAGCTTCCTTCCGCCTCGCTTTCTGTTGCTCGCTTTCGGTCCGCCATTTATGGCTCTCCTCCTTCTCTGTCCCCAACGAGTATTTCAACGCGCTGATTTTTTCGATGCATTCGCCGAGAGTGCCGATCACCTGCTTGGTATGAAAGTATTCACGCGACTCGGAACCACCCAGCAACCGTCTTGCCATTCCTAGGATGTTAGCTTGTGCATCGAGATGTCTCACCTTCATCTCCTGATTGTCGTTGTGCACGTTGCAGGGAATACGCATAAAGGCCTCCATTTTCTGCAATTCACCCTCCCGAACCTTGTACTGTTGCATCACAGTACCAAAAAGCTGAGTCACGATTTCACCATATTGCTCCTCCCAATTGTCTACTGAGATGGCGTCTTCCTTCTTGGCATCACTGACAGCCTTCTCAGCACGATACTGAAGAGCACCGTGTTGGACTTGATGGAGAAACACGGCTTCGGCAAGATCGGCCTGGTAACCGGTAGCCTTGTGGATAGAGCTCTCTTTCGGGGCATTGGTGCGTTTAGGAGGCATGTTGACGGTCGAGGTCGGTCGGGGGCTTGACAATGCTGACTTGACTCGAGGATTGAGGGTACGTAGATGATGACGGTCGATGAGGGCGGTAGAGGGTCGAGATGGCGTTGAGGGTCGTGGATGGCGTTGAGAGTCGTGGACGGCGTTGAGGGTCGTGGACGGCGTTGAGGGTCGTGGATGGCGTTGAGAGTCGTGGACGGCGTTGAGGGCCGTGGATGGCGTTGAGAGTCGACGATGGCGTTGAGAGTCGTGGATGGCGTTGAGAGTTGACGATGGCGTTGAGAGTCGAGGATCGAGGATCGTTGTGGTCGGGAGGTGGCGTCTGAGAGATTGGCAAGAGACGTTCCTAGAGATCAACAAGTTAGTCCACGGTATAGATTGAGCAACAGAAGAGCAAAGGGAGAAAGTGATAATCCAGCACTCCCTAGAGAGCGCCAGGAACTGGGCGTGGGCTGTGAGGTATAGTATATTTGGAGTTAATGGGTAGTGAGGGGGTGCGCGAATGGGTAAAGAACAAGAATCTACCGGGGGAAAAGTCTCTTCTTATAGCCTCTCACCTGTCGGGCTCCTCAGCATTGGGCATCTGGCATCGTATCACGTTGCCGTCGTTTCCTGGTACACTATCACCGATTCGGAATTAGGAAAGAGCGTCAACGCCCAACCTTCAATCTTGGATCTCGGAAACGTATTCCCAGAAGCGCAGAGATATGGCCTCATTCGTATTGGGATACTAATTATTGCGTAGCTTCCCCGGAAAAAGTCTCCGCTGTCTATAGACTTGTTCCTCAATTTGTGTCACCAGTTCAGCAACAGTCTCTTCATACTCCCGCCCCCTCTTACTACCAGTCTTCACAACCTTCTCCGATTTCTCCCTTGCACTCTCCCGATCCTCATCCAACTCCGCCACCTTCTGCTCCAGCTTATCGGCCAACCGCGCAGTCTGACCGTCCTTCGTTTTCTACTTCGAGTCCCTTGCGTTCAAACTACGCAAAAACTCATCGTTATTGACCTCAAGAGCATCCAACTCCACACGACTCACCATGTTCTCAATCATCTCCCTTCTTCGATCGGAAGGCTCCTTGAAAACAGAGACAGAAACTTGAAGCCGGCGCGATGGGATCGAGTCGTCTTGAGGGCAGCTTGGAGGGACTGCAAGAGGTTGGCTTGCTCCTCCAGCTGCTGATTCGACCGTCTACACATATTACGGAGGCCCGATACTTGAAATGCGAGGGCACTGGACCAGGCGCGGGTCTTGACGGTCTGCTGGAGGGTTGTCTTGTCCCGCGATAGATTGTCGACCTGGCTTTTCAGAGCTTGGTTCTCGTCTCAGAGTCTCGTAGCTTGACCTTTAAACTCCTCTTCACGAGCCTCGGAAGCGGAACAGTTCGATTCCAACCGCTCGTTCTTGCGTATCAAACCCTCTATCGTCTCTTCGCTTTCCAGGGCGCGGTGGCATTCTTTTCTCGCTCTACCGACTCGAGTTGGCTTTTCTCTCCGCGAGATCAAGCTGGAGTCATGCAGCCTCTTTCTCCAAGCGAGTACAATCGAGGACATGGTTTCTGTAGATTATCTGTAGGATATCTCTCGCAATCCTGTAGGATATCGGAAGGTAGTACAGCAGGTAATCCTTACAATCATTTACTTCCAGTCTACCCCCGTAAATCTCTACTACATAATAGCATGATTAGGCACCGATACGATCGCTCGCTCATGACGTAACCAGTTTCCAGTGAAATCAAAGCGGACTTGTGACACTTTTATATGAGATGTACTAACAAATCTGTCTTTCCCTTGCGCAGATTGAGCCTCTTCTGTACCCAAGGTGAAACCCAACTTCACTTCAACTTTCTGTAGCCCAAGCTCCTGGACGAAACCCAACTTCACTTCAACTTTCTGTGGCCCAAGCTCCTGGACGCCTATAAACCTCTTCGCCCACCTTCCAATCTCTCTTCTTTTCTTCAACTTCAATCGAGCGTACAACCTTCCCCTTCGCGCGCCCCCTCACAGATCACCTCTTGAAAAAGAGTTCCCTTCCGTCGTATTGCCTTTACCCTATTCACCGGCTGGAAGCAGTTCGGGTTACAACATTTGCTTTTTCGTAGATAGTTTCTCTCTCCGCAGCCACCATGCCTCCAAAGTCAAGTCCCAGGCATGGTGATGGCCAGCAGCAGCAGCAAGCCCCGTCACAGCAGCAGCAGCAACAACAACTCTCTGCGCCAGCCCCGTCACAACAGCAGCATCAACAACAACTCCCTGCGCCAGCCTCGCCACAGCAGCAGCAGCGACAACAACACAATCTCCCTGTTCGGCCCACAACCAACCCGAACGTTCCTTCGCGCGCGCCAGCCAATCTTCCCACGCATCCAAACCTCCCATTGCCGGCTCCTTACTATACGGTGCCTCCTCGCGTCCCTCACAGTTCTACGCTTCCGCCTCCGTCATCAGCTCTTCCGGCCCGACCTTCAATAGCGAACCCCGGCGCTTTTATTCGAAACACGTTGCCAGCCTCGCAAGCAGCAACTCCCTTACAAGGTGGGCCAACAACGCAACTACCAGCCCGACCAACAACACAAGTGCCAGCCCATCAAGCAGCACAACCGGTAGCAGCGGCAACAACATCAAAGCGGCCGGCAAACTTCTCTCTTCCCTGCTCCCCGACTCAACCACCGACAAAAGTTATCAGGCCTACAATTCAACCTCTTCCAAGCTCCTCTCAACCTCCATCACCACCACCACCACCAGCGGCATGAAACATGCGAAGAGACTCGACCTGTGGCTATCTATGGAAGAAGGGTCGCGTGAGTTCCAAGAGTGGTTGGCCATAGTCAATGATGTTCGTTGCTATCCCGCGATGGAAAGCCTTCAATGCCTGATGGTCGTAGGCTTTGAAAAAACTCTACTTCAATAGCCGATGGAAAGCGGGAGTAGTGGGTCAACTTAGTTTTACCGTGTGTTGTAGCCATTGGATGACAGCTGTGGGGAGTCTTCAGGATTAGTGAATGTGGCACGTCTTGATGGAGTCATGGCTTTACGATACACGAGTCTGCGGGATGAATTCCAAGATTGTGTATAAGTTGACACTTCTTCAAAATTGCAATAACATACATCGCCTTCATAAATATTTAGCAAACTGTGTCTTGAGCCTCCACGGATGCCCATAACATGTGTATCGACATCCATGGGTATGCAATGACTGATGCCTCGTCCACGAATTTCGAAAGTGATGAGGCAGGAGAACAAGACGGTAAAGTCCACAAGAATTGTGTAGGTACCTGACGGGGAAGAGGGGTGGATTGGCGACGCATCCCTCGAGTCAAGTCCGCAAGAGGATAGCCAGTTCGTTGTCTTCCTGTGTTGTTGAGTGAGGCATGACATCAGCATGCCGAACCTCGCTATTCTAGTTCTCAACTCCAACCGGCATTCCTAACACTGCGACAACCTACAAGCTTCAAGTTATCCATGTCTAAATTCAGATACGATGCAACACTTCGTCTATGTCATTTTATCGGAACGGCCAAAGAATTCGACTCCAAATTAACGATCGGTCAACAAGTCTGAAAGGACAGCCAAACGGGAACCGCGAGACAAGTGTCATTGCGCAGGATTGGAAACTCGACAACTTCTGAGGTTGAATTAGAATTGAGCGTAAGAAACGCCAAATCCCTTAGCTCCTCTGTCATTATTGATATACGGCAGTCTAACTCTTCAACCAGCGAAGTTTTATCCCCGAGGTCCCGACGTCCGCTTACATTGATTCGCATGGTGGAGCAAGTCTGAATACCCATCAACCATACAAACCTGTTCGCAGCAATAAACGAGATGGCGGCCATGAATTAACTGGCGTCGGGTATGCTCTGGCATCTTGCGCGAGGTCGGAGGCGGCGGTGGAGCGTTTCCGCAAGAACAACGTCGTGTGTAGTCTCCGAGAAGCTTCCACCCAACTACGAGCCTACGGGCAAGACGTTCCACCCAGTCATCCCCTGACAATAGAACAAAAGGCTGGTTGGTACACCAGGCACGATACTTCTGATCGGAGTCACGAAGCAAGGCACATTACGGTTCTAGTCCGCGAGGAACAAAAGGGGTGTCATAATTCGTCCATTTTCGAGGCTGGGTCTAGCCCTACCACATTCTTTGCTACCAGCCTACAAAGCCGATTCAGACTCTAGGAAGGGCATGAAAGCAAGTTGCCGTCCTTAAGGTTGGTTGGAGAGCAGTATGTAGGATGAGGCCTCTCTGGACTTGTACTGCTAAAGGAGTTCATAGTAAACTAATAATGACACCCATCGTACGATAAACTAGGTGTTTTCAACCCATGGCCGTATCTCTTTTCAAGACTATTCGCCACGCATTATATCTCTCCATAGACCTTCGACTCTATCACCCATGCATCTTCGATTGGCTTACTCATACATCTCCGTCTCATAAGCATCAATTCTCTAATCCATGCTCTTAAGGAAGTCATCCTTCAATCCGCCTTCCACTAAGATATATTTCATCAATCTGCACTTGAGATTCCGTCCATTCACTCTTTCCACTCCATGACTGTCACTCGTGAAATCGCCTGTTTCCTCTTTTCTGGACAAGCTTGGATCTTCCGTTAATTCCCTCCAACACTTCCAGCTCTTCTAACACCTCGACAACGTAACTTTCGTCGTTCGCTTCTTACTTTTCTTCGACCGCACGCCACACATTCTGCAAAAGTCCAGCGTTCAGAAGACAAGCTCACTGTGCTTATTTCAACCAGCACCGAATATATCTGACAGTGAGCAACACCGCTCAGTACAGTCGGAGTCAGTTAGGGAGACCACAATGAGAGGAAGGCGAAGTCAGAAGCTAAGCCGCTTTCATTTCTTCTATCCCATGATACACATGCCGCAACATGGAGGAATTACCTCTTCAGCGGAAACCCATTAAAATACTTGCAAATAACCTGGTCGAGCGTCGCGATCGATACCGGCTTAACGAGAAACAGATTTGCGCCCGATTTGACTGACCGCGCCTGCTCCGTCTCCGAGTCCTGGCCCGTAATAATGAAGACAACCGCCGCCTTGTTGTTGCTACTTCTGCCTACATCCCATTCTAGCTGCCGGATTTCCTCACAAGCTTGTGCGCCGTCAAGGACAGGCATCTGCAGGTCCATGAGCACGAGCTCAAAAGGTCGGCCTTCCTGCAGCGCGGCTTCAAATAGCGACACGGCCTCGCGCCCATCGACAGCACTCTTGCAAGAAAGGTGCCGTCTGGCACAGTACATTTGCAGGATCCGTAGATTGATTGCGTTATCATCCACGAGGAGGACCGTGGGCGCCGAAAGCGGGCTAGGTGGGGGAGTCGGCACGCTAGGAGTTGCGAGCTGCGGTGTAGTGTTACTTAGACCCAAGCCGTGGACTCCGGATTCAACTGAAGTGATGTGGTCGGTTGGTCGAGTGGCTTTGTAAAGAGCATCAGCTTGTTGGAGGATCTCGTCAAGGCGAGAGGTCGTGAATGGTCCGGAGGCGAAGACAATTCGTGGATCCCGGGCTATGTCAGCGGGAGGGCCAATATGCTGGGCGGCTGGCATGAGGCAGATGGCCACTTGGCCAGGCTTCATCGAAGCCGCCAAGTTGTGGGGATGTTCAAGTTCTGGAAGATAATCGAACACGATTAGCGATTCTTCAGGCCGGTCGGATTTTCGGAGACCGCGTTGCTCTAGATAGGTGCCAAAATGCTGGCTTAGGTGACCCGTGACGCCGCTATATTGGATCTCGTAGAAGCTGTCAGGAAGATACGCCGGCTTGACGAGGTCTGACGTTACAGAGTCTGTCGCAGCGCAAAATGTCGGTTCGCAGAATGAAGCACGGAAATGTGACCCTTTCCCTACAATGGAGGAAACTAAAACCACCGATCCGTTCAGGAATGTTGCCATCCGAGAGGCCAGTGTTAGTCCAAGACCGGCACCTCGCGTATGAGCATCTGTCTTTTCGTAAGCCTTGAATATGCGTTCGTGGTTATCAGAGCTGATGCCACTTCCAGTATCTACTACATCAAAGTTCAGGATGGACCGATCATCGGTCGTCGATAGGATAATGGCGACACTGCCTTCGGTGGTGTTTTGGATAGCATTGATGATAAGAGCCTGGATGCATTCCTTAAGCAGCGCAACATCAGTATTGAGAAGCCTACAATCTGGAGGCAGTTGGTTGTGGAAGAATATGGCAGTGTTGGCAAGCTCCTCTTCCAAAGCCGACAAGGAGATGTCGGTCAATATATCCGACTCAATTTGCGTTAGGTCGTACATGGCTGCCGGTTGTCGAGAATGGCTAATCTCCGCCCAGCGATTAAGTTTGAGCATGTTATTTACGGTAGACATGAGCTGCCGTCCGGAAGTTCTGATAATCCCGAGGAAAGACAGCGCGTTATATGCGGAAGGAGACGCGCTCGGTCTGGTGGGCACGCTTTCTTGGGGTTCGCCCAGCATATTTCGTGATCTGAGCTCTTCTGTGAGTAGGTCAACAGAGCCAAGTACACCATGAATCGGCGTCCGTAGCTGGTGGGTGATGCCCCGGAGGAAGATCTCTTTGGCTTTCAACGCTTCCTCCAATGTGTGTTTTTGCCAGATATAATGAAGCATGAAAGCGCATTTATCAACAAACCAGGAATCGACATCATCAAACACATGCCGTATCTCATTGGATGTGACGACCAAGTACATTCTGGTTGGTCGTGGTCCACAGTTTCCAATGATAGCGCGGACTGGTGAAGTCGATGTAAGGTTTTGGTGATTATGGTTTGCTATGGCGTGATCCAGATACTCATCGTCTTCCCACAGGCCGTCTTGTACATCCGCGTAGCTAATAGGTGCATGGTTATTGAGATGAATAATGCCATCGTCCGACTCTTGAATTTCTATGTCGGCCCCGGGGTACAGTTGGCGGACAGTCTCCAGCACCAGCTCTTCTGCATTGTTCGCATTGTTCGCGTTGTTCGCATCGGTCTGTGACTGCAGTTCGGCTATCATGTACCTCATCCGTTGGCGCTGACGTTGCCGTTTCCCTCTCGAGCACAGTACTACCTCAGCCGTGAGCACATCCGCGAAGCGGACGAGGGCGGCCTGTCTACTTGGAGAAAGAGACTCGCACTCGGTATTCGAAGCCACACATAGAGAACCCAGTGCTATCTCATCACCATGCTCGGTTTTGACCCGTAATTGCGTGCCGGCGTAACTCCGCAGGCCGCCTGTTTCAACATGAGGGGAGTGTTGGAAGCGCCAATCGCTCGCCATTTTCGTAAGCATGAGGACGGACTGCTAGAGTTTCAGCGAGGACATTTCCACATCCCTTTGGAGGCTCAGCTTACCCCTGCGGGCTGATTGATGGTATGCGCACAGGTGGCCTCGCGTCGAGGCAATATGGCCAATGGGAGGTTTGCCGTTGCGAGACGTGTATACACATCGTTTTCCATTATTCCCATGATAACAAACTCCCATCCAATCAACTCCTTCACGAGTTGAACCTTGTCCTGCAACCTGCGCAACAATTCTTCATCTTCGGCGATGCCGGCCGTGTAGTACCACGTCAAGGTCAGGCGCAGTCGTTCGTTTCGCGTCAGGGAGGGAAAGAGGTATCGATCGGTAAAGTCGGCAGGCTTGGGGGTCGGTTGCGCGGAGGCAGGGTCAGAAGTATAGCTGGCCTTGTGTGCGCTTTCACTGAAGGCAATGATGGGGAGGCGGGCGTGGTCGTGGTCGAAGATGGGGCCAATGTCGTTGGGCCGCTCGGGGAGGCCATCCTTCTCTCTCCAGTCCAACAGAGGAGCCTCTGCCTTGGGGAAATAAGAGGCCGTCTTGCTGGAGGAGAACGGCATGGGCGTAGACGGGTGGTTGGGCCAAGCTCTGATTGATGCAACCGGTGGGGTATTAAGCACATCTGCTGTCTACGGGCCGAGGTGGTCCCGTCTGAGCGACTGAGCGACTCGGCATAAAGCCCCGAGTCGCGCCACCGCCACCTTACTGCGGCGAGAGCTCTCCATCAATCATTGAGGCACAGTGAAGCCACCCTCGGTGAAAGCCTCCGCCCTTCGGTGAAAGCTTCCGTCCTTCCTCATCGAATCGTCTAGACTGCATCGCAATTCCCCATGATGCAGCACGTGAATAACATGTCCTTCCAAAACATTCCATCTCGTACCCTACCGTCACAAGCCCGCAGACGCATTCTCGAGTCACTTCCGTACATACCATTCCCAGCGCTCTCTTAGTACCATTATGGCGGTGCGGATACCTGAGGCCAGAAGGGTAGCGAGCTTCACAAAACTACCACTACACCACCGAAATAGAGACATCGCTCGACTCTCCACAGTCTGCGCGGCAGTTGCTATCTCACGGCAAGCTGCGGCGGTGCAACCGGTGCTGGTACCTCGTTCAAACTCGCCGGCTCCATGTAATCCCTGTACCCGTTGACCCTCAACCTCCTAGACGACCCCTCTCATCCTTTTCGTACTCCCCAGCAGCTGATGCACTTTCAGGCCATGCCACGGATTCACCGTGATTCGATCATCCCACCAAACCCTAAACTCTCGCAACCAGCTGTCCTCGGGCTCGAATTCCAGCGTGGCGATCTGCTTTTGAGGAGGCTTGACTGGATCCCATCCGACGCCGATGTCATCGACAGGCTGCTCGTTCGGAGTATGTCACTTTGTGCTTTATGCGGAAGTTGCGGAGTTCCTGCGAGTCGACATCGATTGGGGCAGCTTCGACGATGTGCATTTTCCGAGCTTCCCAGCGAACTTCGGAACATCATCCCATTTACGCTCAAAGAATCGGCAATGTCATCAGTTGTGATTGGATCCCACAGTTCGAGAATTGTGCATGAAAATAAAGGAGAACGTCACCTGATAACAACAACAGAGGCTGCAAACTGTAGACCCCAAGCCACAACCCTGAACAGCATTCGATGTCTCACTCGTAGTTACAGCGCCGAGGAATATCTCTGCAAAGCCAATGGACAGAACGAAAAGAGCGGGGGAGAATGCATGGCCAAGAAGAGATGAAACATAATACAGTGCAACCAGAGGCTCTCCTGTGCATCGTTACATACGCCTGTTTAAGGTGTTTTAGAGCGATGGCTCTGTGCACAAGTTGCCTTCGACGCTCCCTGCCTCGACTGGTGGCTTCGGACACCCCATCTTTGATTCTGAAGTTGCAACGTTAGCACTCCAATTACCCCATTCCCTGCAAAGGTCCCAGAACTGTGCTCACTGAATTGAATGGATTAACGATGCATGGTAGGTGTTATTATTCGACGTAACGCGTAGTCTAGATAGATCCTATTTCATATACTACTTCCCGGACAACCTCAAGGGTGGCAACTTGCTTTAATGCCGTGTACCGAGTATACATTGGCTTTGCAGGCTGGTTAGAAAGAATGTGGTATGCGCTGATCCATCCTCCGAAACACCGAATTAGGATACTTTTGGTAGTGTATCGACGAAGAGAGTTGCGAGGCCGCGGGCCGTTCAGCAATATTCACCACCTCAACCTTACCAACTTATCTTCGCGGCTTAGGCTAATATCTGAACAAAAATCACATTTCTTACAACCTTACTGGACTAGTGATCTGTCGAAGTTTCTACAATTGGCTAACTAGTGGTCAGCTCTTTCGTGTCAGCTCGTTCGCACACTCCACTCTACTGCGCGACCAGTCATCTCGATCAACATCAAGCTCTTCAGGAGAGATATCCCCAAAATGTATAGTGTCACTCTGGAACTTTACAATGTTGTGACCGTACGACACTACACCCCCACTGCATAAATTGCGATGAAGCCCACTTTCATTTGAAGTTCGGCAATCACTCGTTCAGTCTGATTCATCTACTCTCGCAAATAAGCCCATCAAAATCCATCGTCAACGCTACAGCAAGATGCTTGCACTTACTACCTTCGCTTCATTTCTCATGCTTGCCCCTACCGCACTTTCTGGGGTCGTTGGCACGTCGCTCAAACGGCAAGAGAGTGAATATTTCCTCCTCCATGATATCACCTACAATTCCTCCATCATATACTCTACGCCTGCTCATCTTGCCGTCGCATATGCTACGATTGCGTTCAACTTGACCAACACCGCAATTCCATATACTACTTCCTGTCTTGCCAATAACGAGGACGAACTCGATTTCTTCGACAGGGGCTACACGTACACGTGCGACACTCCCGAGTATGCAACTGGTGTGACGAATTTTACGTTTTACGCGTCAAGTTACCTCTTCACGATCAACCAAAGTTGGGCTAGCGGATAGTAAGTCTCACATCTTTCCGCTCTGTGCGCTCCACATCAACTAACCTCAAGAAGTGAACATTTCCTAGGCCAGGGGAGCGCCGAAGTACCGAAGTTTGAATGTGAAACTGTTAGATGGCAGAACCCAAACTGGACACTCGGTTCACTTTATAGCACCTACAACGAGGACTGTCAACTGTTCGACTTTACAATTCCTGTGACGGTCAGTGAGGCATGACGTGGTTGGCCTGGGTCGGTTCCAGAATTCACAGTGCTTATCATGGTGCCTTTCGTTACTGCATATTGTTTGCCTACGAGCCTCCGACATTAATTCGAACCAGGGAATTCCTTTTCGAAATATCTTCCCCTTCTTTCTCCACACTCTTTTGTATGCGCTTAGCATTCTAACAATGTATTTAAGGCTTCGTCAGACCTTCTGAAGCTATCAATCATTTCCTTCAAGGTACATTCATTGTGAAGGTAACCAGTCTGGCTCACAAATAGCAATTTCGCAGGACTTCGCGTATCATGAAGAAGTCGACACAAACAGTCTCAGGCTAAGCTCTATGCTGCCTCTCGGTTACTGCGGCGCAAAGGTATGTAACAAGCGAGTAATGTGTATTCCCTTCACGATTACCTCGTTGGTAGACTTGTTGATCTTGGCCCCATGTAGAAATATACTTGTCCATAAGCAGTTCAGTGAGTGACATGTGGAACAATGGCGTGGAAGTACTGTACCACCGAAGACTTGGCAGCCACCTGACTGATGCGGCAGCCAATCGGGATATTACACCTGCTTTTGAAGAAGTCGTCGCCCTCTTGTTTTACTCGACGTCTTTCGTGAAATCAATGAAAAATGGATCATGGTTTATGTATGACGTTGCCTGGGCCCCAGCCGGAATGCAGGGATTAAGCTTTGCCGGGCCCGATCATCCCACTAATGGTTTTCACCTTGCTCCTCTACGATCTCTTTCTTCTCATCCACTACATGTTCGTGTAACCTCTCCATCACCGATTGCAGCATATGGTCTCCGAAAAAGCTCTTCACCTGCGGCGTCCTCCACCAGAAATGACTGATGAATATACCCCGACACAGGTCCAGATCCGGCTCTCCATTCGCCTCGTCACACGGTAACTCCTTGATGAATTCGTCATAATCATATCGCACATATGTTCCGAACGCGCTCTGTTCGTGGAATCTACGCCCTTTCCACTCAGAACAGCCCGGGTAGCGTTCATTGTTTGGACACTCGTCCCATGCCTTGAGGATTTCAAAAGTGCGGGCATTGTTCTGCGCGATAATGAAACCCGTGTTGGTGTATTGCCGGCCGAAAGTATCATTGTTTAAAGAACCTGGCGTATCTAATGCCATGGCGAGGGAAGTATTAGACTCAATGTTCCAGTAGTTCAGCATCCATTCAATGGGTATGTGCATCTGATGGAAAGAAGCATCGGCATCGAGGAATACGACAAGTTTGTAGGACTTGAGGATATGAGCTAGAGCGGAGGGTTTGATCCATGTGGGATTACGGTCGGTGAATTTGGCAGCGTGGACGAATTTGTAGTCGTAGCCGTGGAGCTTGGCTAAACAGGATCAGTGGGAATGAGACGAGAGGAGGGACATGACTAACCGTAGGTGAAGTGGTTCAATATGCCGCCAGAGTAGTGTTCGAGACGCTTCCAATCGAAATCCGAGCCGTGGAATAATTGATCCCTGCTATCAAAGGAGCGAGTGTCGACGTCGAAGATGCAGAGGTCCTTGCCCAATGCCGAAGTGTACAGAATATCGTTCGGTAGGCGATATGTCTCCCCTTGAAAATTGAACAAGGGTGACGTAGCGGAGAACTTTGCGGGGTTGTAGATGAACTGAAGAACCTGGCGGAGGGAGATGTCGTCGCTTTCGCTGCTTTGAGTCCTGTCCACACTTATTAGATCGACTCGACTAAACAAAGGTGTTCACAAAGTCGCACCCGTTTTCCTGATTACCCGTCGGAATGACATAACGAGTCGACTGGTAGTGGGAGAATAAAGCAGTGGTAAGTAGGAACAGTAAGAGAGCGAAAACGATGTATCTTACTGACGACGTCATAGCGAAAAAAGGTCTGCGGTTTTTTGGAAAGAATTGAGGGTTTACATACACATACTTGGCGGTCAGACGGGAAAGCAGCATAAAAGTAAATAATCCGACCACGTGAATTCACAGCATGCAGACACCGAAGAAGGCACAGCTGGCTTGCAGTTTAGCTCACCTAGGCAGCAAGCTGTGCCACGGCGAATCGTTCACACCTGAAGGCACGGGACATAACTCCATGCATACTGCACAACGCCGCAGCATAGATGAAAGAGGCTGGAAACCTATGGGCTTCTAAGTAGATTATTCCAACAAGCTTTACCAACCTTTTCTTCAAGCTATATGGGGTAGGGATCCAAATCTGAAAGCAGTCAACAATCAACCATCATGATGCATGATAATCATCACTGTCGCTGCTGTTTTTGTTTCCACTGTAAAAGAACGACCACTGGAGATCTGAATTTGAATGACTTGGGGATCGCATGTGTCCAATAGGGTCGTTCACTCCCTTTGCAAAGTCATAAGTCTGACACGCGTTGACACCGCCGCAGTAATGTGCCGCATGGCTCTGCCGCCTCTTTGCATGCTGATCGAATTCTTCCTCCGAAAAGTACCATGAACTGTCTAATCATGTCCTGGTCCCAGAGGGACAGAGCAAAGAGGGGACAGTCTAAGTTGACTGAGCCGCTGAGCGGATTCCTAAGCCTGGACAGTTAAGACGGGTCATATTCATCGCCCCATTCACATTAAGGATCGTCCTCAATTCCTTCACCTCGTTCTTGCAAGCCAGTATGGCTCCACGGAAGTCCTTTCGCCATCTTTTTCCCGCCTTCCCCATATTTCTGGTTTTCTTTCTAATTCCATTTTCCAAAGCAACATGCTATGGCCTCGATGGCAATACCATGGACCCTCAATTCCAGCCATGTAGTGCCGTCGAAGGCGCCATAACCGTATGCTGCGCAACCAACCGTACCAATCACTTCGGTGGGTCGTACTTTGGTGGGCCAACGGCAGACAAATGCTTGCCAAACGGGCTGTGCTACAACGTCGCGGTATCCTCTCCCTCGCTCACCTACGTTCAATATTGGCGCAATGGCTGTACAACTACACCCGTAGATGTCGCACACTGTCTGGATGTGTGTATCCTACCGGACCAGGTGGTATGTGTACTATTCCGCATTGATATTCCCCAAAGTATTTCCTCGACGTCCTAAGCCCCTCATGTGATTAGATTTGAGATGCTCTTTCTAACTTACTTCTTAGATTTCAGGCGGATTTGCCATAATGACTCCGTGCGATGGGAATTCCAACTCTACGACTTGGTGCTGTGGGAGAAACACATCTTGCTGCGGGACAACAGGAGAAGTCACCCTTGCACCTACTCTAGGGGCAGCTTTATCCTCTACAACTCCGCCCGCTAGCCCTACGACAAGTCCCACTGCCTCTACTGTCCCCTCATCGAAAGCTTCTGGCAGTTCTACTCCTTCGGATCCCGCTGATCGTGGTTCTCGGCTCCGTCCCGGCGCTTTGGCAGCCATATCTGTATGCTCGGTGATTACATTTCTCGCTATGTTCGCCCTATTGATCCTTAAGCATCGACGGGGAAAACGGAAAGAGACTCTTCAAAGAGCTGCCCAAGAAATCCCGGGTACCTATTCCACGCAGCTTAATGCCATATCGCCGAACGCTGGAAAGTCACCCATCACGCAAAAATCGCCACACTTAGCAGCAACAAACGAACCACTAGTGATTCAGACTTCACCAGTTGAGCTGAATAGTCCGGACGATAGAGTTCATGAGATTGGATAGAATGCTTCTCGGCACTTTTTTGACGCACGGAGGTCCCTGGTCGACAATGAATGGATACTTTGTCTTTGTACAATATGAACGAAAGCCACCAAGTTTGATCATAACGCATATCGCAATTTACTCACCGTCTTTTGTATGTCTGGCTTCTGTGCAGCCGCAGATAGCGGAAGGGTATAGAAGGGTGCATTTCACCAAATGGTGCTTCTGATCGCGTGAGAATATTGTCGATGGTCATTGGTCATGATACTTGCAGAGCGTGTGAGCAAAGTATGAGATGGTTTGTAGATGTTCCCATCAAGATTGCTCGCAAGGGTTAGGCATTTCCTTTTATGGTTAGATCAGGGCTAGTAGTATCCCACCAGAACTTATATCGGGTGCACGTATGTTGCTTTGTAAGCCTAACCCTTTTGAAAACAATACGTGCACATGTTTGTGTACCCTGATATCTGCTAGATCGGTTTAATGAGGCAACTGGCTTTAATGACCTCCACCGAGTCCAGATCACAGAGTCCCAGGAGCGGGGTTTTAGCGGCAGACACATCCTACAGACGATACGTGGTTGACGGCATGAGACTTACAAGCTGTAACGTGCAGTAGCCCTGTCTAAGGTCACATCCGAGTCATCCACATCCGATCCGACAGAACCTCTTCCATCATCATCTCTTCCAAGCCCGGCAAGGGAGAAAGCAACACCCGGACCCTCGACGAAGAGATCGAAACCAGGTGGCCATTTCAATGTACTGACGAGAAGAGAAAAAGAAGGAAGCGGGAACTTCTTAGTCGACCTCATTGGCGGTGGGAGTGGCCGTGGTAATCTTGCAATGCACTATTGAGTCATTGGCGGAGCAAAGGACTGCAGTAGGATAGATTCACTTGTCGATTTGTCGACAACACTATCTAACAAGATGAAACGATGCAGAGAATGAGCAGTTCTTCGCTGAAAATTGGCTGGCTTAGATCATCTGCTTCACTAACCTCACAACTCCTCCAAACCGCCCAATCGAGCTGATCGCCGAGCCTCTCTTCGCATCATGTGATAGACGACAGTCCACTTCTTCGTTTTCGTCGCGACATCCTCGACATTTTTGAAGCCATGGGTTTCGTACAGGGGCTTTCCCGCCGGAGAACCTTCGACCCATGCAGGAACGAAGAGCCGATCTGCCAGATCCGTCCCCCATTTGACCATCATGGTGCCGCAGCCATGCCGTCGATATTCAGAGGCAGTGAAGAGAATGTTGAGTACTGATGCGGAGAGAGAATGAGTAGCCAAACCAGGACAGCAGGAGAAAACGAATCACTCAAGTTTAACTTCGAGGCACTACAGAGAAAACTTACCAACGTGAGCTTCGCCTTCGGAGTATCTCTTCCTTCTCTCCAGGAAGTCCTTCATCGCAACCTCATGAGCGAACCACTCGTCAGAATCTGGTTCGAATGCGCATCTTTCATCCTTTTGATGGTCTCCATTCAACGCGGGACTGTGCCCGGGTCCAGGCGAAGAAGACGCGAAGGTTGGGTAGATCTTCCAGTTCGCAGCGCTGGCGAGTTTACCGGTGTCCTGGTCAACGATCTTCCACCAACAGTCTGCCGCATCACCATGCATGTCCTTGAGGAATTTGCGCTTTGCTGCAGCATGGGCAGCTGGTGTGTTGAAACCGAAGAGGGCCTCGTGTGCTGCATTGCCCTCAAAGGCGGCAAACTGCGCGACGATGAGTTCATCGAGGTCCTCTTCAGTGACGCGGGATAGAACGAGATGCATGGCAAGGATGAAACGACGAGATCACTTTCAACCGGGGGAGAAGACAGCAATTGTTCCTTACGAGGTGAAAGTACTCGGACCCTTTCCGGGTGATTACAAAGCATTGCTCACGTGGGGTACACAGTCGGGAAGTGGAACAACTTTTGCAGGTACCCACTTAACTCCCATATTCCTTTTCCTCTGCGTTTCGCGACAAAGAAGGATCGGCTTCATACATTTCGTCCGAGGAAGCATGAGATTTGTTGGGGGCTATCACGGCTATCATGAAAAGACGCTGTTACGAGCGCCACGGGAGGCTTGAAGGCGTATGTATCCCTCCCGAAAGAGCAAGCGATGGCGATGCCGGGCGTGTTTCGCTTAGCGAGATGGCAGGAAAAAAGTCTTTTCGATCCTGATGGCGTTCGAGAAACATCGGTAATGGCGGGAGGACTGCTCGCGTAGCTATCGGGGTGGTGAGAGGCTTGAGCCATCGCCCGCTTCCCCGGCTTTGTGGCTTCGACCTGGACCGCCCCTGTGGACTGGAGACGTTGTGTAACAAGCCACGTGCGGCGAAAACACACCATTTCCTGGGGTTCGTAGCAAGATTTGGAGATTGCTTCGGTACTTCTGCATGCTCAACGATTGCAGCATGCGAAACCGATACCCTGGTGGTCAGCTTCGGCAAATTCCACAGAGTGCCGGTGCTCGATAACGGAGTAAGAAGTCAAAAAGAAATTACGGTCTAGATATCGAACACGGGTGTTAGCGGGCGACTACTCCCTAGATCGTACATGGACGGTTCTGAGCTGACACTAATAGAAAGATTGGCCTTCGTCCAGCCTGGGCCCTAACAACTGACTCATGTCCAGGATTCGCTTTATCGAAGCTTCCGAGAGAATATGACGGCAAGTTAATATGCCCATGTGGTATGATTGTCAGGATTGGAATGCATACAGCCGGTGGATCATGAACACATGGTCAAACAGTAATATGGGTGGAAGTGACAGTTCATCCCGAAAGCTATCCAGAACTCCATTCCTGCCAAGGCATATTCTCTAGTTGCGCCCTAAAAGACATCGAAAGCCCACGGCTCGTCATTGATATAATACATAACACCGTGCACATCTAGTTTAGTCATCCCGATTTTCATCGCCGATTCGTGGTAGATTCCACCCGGTAATCAACCGTCTTCCGAATGATCATCTCATCAGAGGCGTTGGTCGTCAAGGAACTTCCGTCGCCCCTCTGCCCTGAAAAATCAATATGCTCGATCCGTGTCGTGTGTTCAGTAGGCTCTGGATGTAATCGATGCATCGGAACATCGACTGTGCGGGAATGAGACGTGGTGTCGTTTCCCGACCGAAGTCCTGATGACTTGGAGTACATGTCAACGTACATACTACCCTTACTACCCTTCATGCTGGTCGCGGTTGGATCGACCTGTGCCACTGTTGTCCCCAAGTATCCTGTATCAAAAGCCTTCAAGAATGGGCGCATGCAGGGAATCGTAGCGGAGATGAGCGAGAGGTGCATCTCTAGTTGCGTGAACACCTCGGCTGGAAGAATCTGAAAGGTGTAGTCGCTGGAGTTCATTGAACTATGCAGCGCCACTATCCGCAGAGCAGAGAAAACAAGGACCCTACAGGATGCGTTAGAGTAGCATGAGACTTCTGAATGGAATCGACTCACGGGAGTCGGAACCAAAACGCGGCGACCACCACAAGCTTGGTAGAGACGGTGATTTGCACACCCCAAACCAGATAAACGGGAAGCACGAGTAAGCAGGCTTCAATAACGACGCCGAATGCAAAAAAGACCGTCCACCTCGTGTACTGAGAATTTGTTAGGAATTCCGGAACAGAACTATCCGAGGGGGTTTATCTTACTAGACCGGAGCACCTCTCGTCGAAATTGTTCCAAGGCAAGGCGCCGTCACAGGGAATCGCAGCTAAGATGATTCCCATCACACCCCAGGCGATGATGATTGCACTGATGACCTTGGTAGACAGGACGTGGTTTTTGATGCGCGTTAAGCGTTGGACCAAGAACGCTACTGCAAGCTTTGAGAAACACAGACATGAGATGTAAAGAATGTTGGAAGCGTAGAGGGCCTGGAAGTGTCCTGTTAGAAAGTCTACGAGCAATCCGCTGTCGATGAGTGCCGCCCACCTTGTAGAAACTCTCCAAAGTAGAAGGTGCGAGGGTTGCGGAATGCTTTCCAATGCCAGTGTTGACAGCGAAGAGGGTTGCAATAAACTGGGCGAGACCGAGGGCCTAACGAAGCACGCATTAGGGGCTTGATCAAGTAAGATGGTGCTATATCTGCGTACCGTTGCGATTGAGGTGGTTGCATCGTCCAGCTCGAAGGGCCACTGTATGGGCCATCGGGTGTAGAGTCGAAATAGGTAGAAGAGAAAGCTACAAGTGAATAACAAGGCAGCGGTTACTGTAACGTAGGGGCCATGGTCGTTAGGGTTGATGGCCTGACTGAAGGTTAGACCGTCATCTGCTGAAGGCATCGCAGGCATGATGTGGGAGTTGGAGTCGCACTAAAGAATTTAGGAATTGATCAACGACGAATAAACGAAGGTAGACGGCAGCTGTTCTTCATAACACGAACAACAGGAGAGCTATAGATCTTTGAGGCATGATGAAGCGTGCAATGACCAGCTTAAGTTCACCCAGGCACCGCAAGCCTCGATGCCTCTCAGCTTGTCCACAAAGCGAGAGCAAGAGAGCAGTAGAAGGACGGGACCGACTCTGGCACGTTTCTTTTGTGTGATGAGATTTGGAAGATAGCTACCCAACGAGGCAGACCAAGCACGCCTTACCCAGAGCAGGACAAATGGGAGGGATGCGTGAATGAACGGACGAGGGAGAAGGCTGGGGATGCTAGCACAGGGAGTGGAGTCGTGTTGAGAGGCGCAGACGGCGGCCCCCACGCGCCGAGAAGGGGGCCTCGTCTGGGGAGGGCGCGCCTCGGATGGGGGAAACGGCCCCTGGCTGGTGCCCGTCCCGTCGCCAAGGGCCAGCAGGTTAAGTGCCCGTGCCCGTCCCGTACGAAGTGCCCGCAACAAGTGCCCGTCCACAGCAACACGCTTCCATCGCTTGATCCTGACAAACTACTGCAGGTTGGTGGTTTGGCCCCAGCTGCTAACCTCCAACTACTGCACGCCGTCACACCGCACTCTCTGCCTGCTTGCCTGGATGAATTTGTTTTGTGCTCCCTGCCATCATTCTTCGGCGCCATCCCACGGCTGCAGCGCCACATTATTTAATCGAATTCAAGCGATCCCATGCTCTGGGTCTCTCTACTCCTCCCCTGTCCTCGACGGCGGAACCCACCCGAGCCGTGGACAAGCATTGGTCTGGCTGGTGAAACCCTAATCTATCGAGATCCAACCCGGCCTCCTGTATCTGATCTGCTCGTGAGATCGGGATAAATGGACGCGAACAAAGGAAGTCTTGGATTATCCCGCGACAGCTGTCTCCTGCGGCAGGTGGACTTGCTCCTGCGCGACGAAGGTTCTTTGGAATTCCCAATCGCAGCATTACCAGCACGCCGGATGGACTAGAATGCGCAAAGTAACGACGACTCTACTACACCACCTGCGGCTTGCCACTTCCAACTCTTGATTTGGACGGCATACTGCGTTCATCTCACCGTTCAAGCTCCGTCCAAGCCTTCAAGCCCAGTCCCAACGCTCCAAGCGAATGGTCGCTTCAGGTTCGAGAACGCCTCCAGAAATGAACGGCATTTCCTAGCCGAACGCGCAGGACATGGGCTTGAACTGTAACAGTTTGCTTTTTTTGGCGTTACTAGAACACGAGAGACGATGATACGGCCCAATAGTACGCTGGACGGCGCGGCTCTCCCCTGCAAGAGCTCTAGTACAAACCATCGAGATGCAGATGTCAAAGGTCGAGGCATCTCTTAGCGCACCCCAACCGAACCCTTAAGCTGCATGCTCCCAATTATCTCTCCGTATTTCCCCAAGCTTACCCCGGTGCTGGAACTGTAAGGCTTGCAGCTGTTCATATCTTCCTGGGAGAAGACTCCTTACACTCACACTTTCACTTCCATCCTACGCAAACAAACCGTCCATCATGGCTTCCATGAACCATTCAGATAAGATGGGTGAGGTTGAAGGTGTCTACGAGCTGGACCACTCCTCCCCATCTACACCACCAGAGGGCGAATTGGTGTCCGGCCGGTACCATGGCACAGATCAGGATGCCCGGGATATGTCTAGGTTGGGAAAGAAACAGCAGTTCCAGGTATGAGGATCATCATCACAGTCGTCGACGAATGGACCCTACCGCGACCTGATATTGATGATGCGCAGAGAAACTTCCGATATATCTCTATGCTGGGTTTCTCCAGCACGTTGATGGCCACGTGGGAATGCCTCATCGCGTAAGTAATGTTGCACAACCGTGTACGCTATGTTCCTTGACTGACTTCGGTAGAACGGCTGCCATTGCGCTCATAAACGGTGGTCTCGCTGTATGCATGCTCTCTCCAGCGATTCGATCGAGATGAAGACCGACTAATATGTATTCCGTCGACAGGGTTATGTCTGGACCTCACTGATTACGACCTTCCTCTTCACCTCTGTTGTAGCATCCATGGCCGATATGGCATCGATGGCGCCAACCACTGGTGGACAATATCGTAAGCTCACATCACGACCTGTTTCCAACTGTCGTAACTAATTGCCTCGCAGACTGGGTGTCGGAGTTCGCACCGAAGAGCAAACAACGATTTCTCAGCTATATCGCTGGTAAGTTTGATATTTCTGACTTTACCGGAAGCTGCAAGGAGCCCATGTTCATTAGTTATACAGGTTGGACCAGCGCTCTCGGATGGCAAGCTGCTTTGGGGAGTGCATGCTTCCTTTCCGCTGGCATGATTCAGGGCCTCATCGTCCTGAACCATGATAGTTACGTCCCCGAACGTTGGCACAGCACCCTCATCTTGATCGCGGTTGCCATGGTGGCGACGTTCGTCAACACTATCGGCGCAAGACATCTACCCATGCTGGAAGGATTCATTCTGCTCCTTCACATCCTCGGGTTCTTCGCCATCATCATCCCTCTATGGGTTTTGGCACCGAAAGTTCCAGCAAGGAGGGTCTTCACTGAGTTTTCTAATGGCGGTGGATGGCTCAATGCTGCTGCTGCTTGTACATTCGGTCACCTTGCCACCCTTTTTTCATTCTTGGGGGCCGACTGTGTTGCGCATATGTGTAAGTAGCGAGTGCTCATACTCCGGACCCGAAGATAGAACTAACGGTTTCTCAGCTGAAGAAATCCGGGACGCTTCAATTGTGGTGCCTCGTACTATGGTTACCACAGTTACTCTCAATGGTGCAATGGCCTTCGTGGCTGCCGTCACCTTCGCTTTCTGCATAACTGACCTGGATGCCGCTCTTGGAAGCGCAACTGGCTACCCCTTCATCGAGGTTTTCTACGCTGCTACAAATTCCAAGGGTGCTGCTACTGGGATGACCTGCATCTTCATTCTTCTCCTCATATGTGCCGCCATTAGCAACTTGGCCACAGCCTCACGCCAAATCTTCGCCTTCGCACGTGACAACGGCCTTCCCGCTCCCCACTTCTTCAGCAAGGTAACCTATTTCCCCCATCTCGTATAGGTACCCCATAGCTTACAACTACCATAGATTACCAAGCTCGGTGTGGAGATTCCGCTAAATGCCATTTTGGTCTCGCTCACCGTCACTACGGTTATCGCACTGATCAATATTGGCTCAACCGCTGCGTTCAACTCCATTATCTCTCTTGTCGTTGCGGCTGATCTTTCCACCTACGGCCTCGCCATCAGCTGCGTTACGCTCAGGCGCATCCGCAATATGCCGCTCCTCCCCTCACGTTGGGGCATGGGCAAGTTCGCTCTTCCGGTCAACATTCTGGCATTGTCGTACATCGCTTTCGCTTTGATTCTCTCCTTCTTCCCCACGTCTCGAATAGGCCTGACGGTACAGAGTATGAACTGGTCCAGCGTTATCTACTTCGGCGTGCTGTGTATTGCATTGACGTTGTACTTCTTTCACGGCCGCCAGAAGTACCAGGGTCCAGTTGCGTATGTCAGACGCTTAGAGTAAGGGGATATAATTTTTCGTTGTGGGCCTTGCACCTCGGAGGTCAAGCGCATTGGAAGGTAATTTGTGAGCGGCCTTCTGCGCATCTTGTAATCGGGCAATATCTTTAAATGCCCAGTCAGTCATTTGCTTATTTATTCCTGCAGCATTTAGAAACCAGATCTTACACGCGCATTGACCTTGCCAGCCAGTGAATCTAATCTCGCAGATTGTCAAATTCACCGTCGCAGATTGTGTAGCTGCGTATGCGAGTATCGAGATGCTTACTCCAATCATTCCTTTATATATTCAGGCCACTGGGTACTTTAGTATGTCAGTTCTTGCGACCAGACCCGTCATACATTGTCGATCGCCCTTCCATTACCGACTGCCATGCTGGCGTCTTCATTGCCATCTCCCCGTATTTCTTCACCTCGTCCGGGATAAGGTCATGGTGTCCAACATCCTGCAGACGCGCAATCACAACAACCAAATGCGCATCCAACTCTGTCGGCCGCTGCTGTCCAAACATCCATGGCCCCGCCCCAGGAACCAACAGCCTACCTAACTCATCCAAGAGTTCCTTTGCCTTCTCAGCCTCCTCGGCGACCTTTTCCGGTTCGAGCGCACTGATTTTATCTCTTCTTAGGCTAGAAGTATGTTTCATCAACGACAGATCGAAAAGTACCACGCTCAAATAGCTCTTGCTACTCACATCTTGAGCTTGTACTCCAAAGCTTCACGATATCTTTCACTAATATCTTTTTTTTCCAGTAGATTGAGCACGTTGTCGGCGAAACCAGAAGCCAGGCCTGGGCTACCCCGGAAGGAAAGGCTGAAAAAGTTCAGATCGTGCATCTGGCGTAAGAGACGTGATGTTTCGTCCGCATGTTCGCTGGGTAAGAGTTCCGGGTAGCGCGCTGCTATGTATTGTGAGATTGCGTAAGTTTGGGCGAGAGGGAAGTCGAAGGCCTCGCCGCTTCCGAGCACGGGCACCTGATGGGTTGGGTCAGAATTAAAGCAAACATTTGATCAAGTTAAGACGGAATATTTAGAGGCAAAGGTTAATAATACTTGTCCATTTGGGTTCACTTCGCACAAGTAATACTCGGAGAGCTGCTCTTCGTTGAAGATATCAATCTCTTTGTAGCCAACGTCCATGGCAGATGCGGCATCTTTTGGCTCCCCTCGCACTTCGCAAAGATAGCGCATCATGATGGAGCAGATCGAGTAGCGATTGTAGTAGAGCGTGTAGGGAGTCCCTTTCGAGCTGTGATGTTGTTGAGTCATATCGATTTGCGACTTGCACGAAACAGATCAACGCCAATAATGACTATATTGTTGGACGAGCGCTGATTGTTAGGTGTTATTTGATCTTTGGCAACACTTGGACTGGTACAGGTGTAAGATTTGAAATAGCTCGCTCTTCGGTGTTTGAGCATCGGCCGAATTGGTAAGAATTAAGACCGTAGTGCTGACTCCGATATGAGCTGACGTTTCAATGCGCAAAGACTTACGCTATGGCTTTCTCTATCAGGTGCTTACCTTTGTGTCTTTGCGGGAATGAAGTAGGTGAAATTATACTGTGATTAGTAAGATGCCAAGGCCGGCCCCGCCAAACCAGCTTCCAATCCGAGTCTCTCCTCCGCTTGCTCCCTTCATCAACTCAAAGCTATATTCCAAGGCGGCAGGCCGCAGTGCGGTA
>AJFK01000123.1:0-25256 GCA_000467715.1 Hysterium pulicare CBS 123377
CGGGGGTAATAGAAAGGCTTACCGCAATGACTGCCAATCATGACTCCGGCAGCGAGCATTATGGCGAAATCTATGCGAGGCTTAAGCTCCATCCTGGGGATAATCTCCCTCAACGTCTTCAACGGGCAGTGCGGCCGACGATCGGCGCTCGTATCATTCCAGGTTTGAACGTGCTGTGGTCTGCCAACTTTCCCACTGCTCATCCAACGCTGCTCCGTAGACTTGCATATCTACCACGGCAATTCTGCACATGCACGAGTAGCAAATTTCCGATTCCTCTTGATTTCCTGTTCTCTCTGCTGACATCTGACTGTCGCATGCCGTCACCTTCCCACCACGGCTCATCAATTGACGCGTACAGCAGCTTGATTTCACTATCACCACTGCATCCTTTTGCGCCGGAGACCGAGACATTTCGTCGAGAAGTATATGAGCTTCTTGGAAGCATTCGAGACACGGCTCGAAATCCCGAAGCACCGTAACGCCTGAGAGCTCGCTTTCATTTAGACGAGCCACCTGATCTCAGTTACATGTTCACATCAACATCTTTCATTTTCGCAATCTCTTTGCTCCGTATAGATTATTCCTCATTCCCATCGGACATTTCTCTTCGCTGCTTCCGCCGGGTTAGCGATTGATCTTACATGCGCACTCATCTACGCTAAGCACGGGAGGTCTACAGTGATTTCAGTATACATGACAGAAATGCACAATCCTTAATGATCTTGCGAATACCATCTTGCGCCAATGAACCTACTGGTGGAAACTTTCGCGATTATTTCATAGGTCGCATTCAAATAACGCCATACTTCGGACACCAAGCTTCGCACGTTGAGCAATGTGAAAAAGGCAAGATTGAGAGGCTTACGAAATCGCTTCTTAGAGGGTGCGATGAGAGTCAATAGCACCAACCTACTGTGGTAGTGTTCAACGTTCTTGGCTCGGTAAAGCGACGAAGTCTCTTTTGCTACCTCCCACTCAGTGTAGCCACTTGTGCGTAATCGCCACCACAATGACGATGAACCTACTCCATGGCCTTCTAAGTAGGTACGCAAAGCGTGGCTTAGAATCGCGCGGATTATTTGAGTTTGTGCAATTTTAGAAAAACTGGGAAAGACGTCGAGTTGGTTATCATGAACGTGCATACTTTTGCCCCATGGGAATGTCAAATCGCATGGTCGAGACAATCTGGGGTATGTAGTGCTGATGTTGCAAGCCACCCGCGTGAGTATCGCATGCGCGAGAATGGCCTGTATTTTCTGTAGCAGTACCTTTGTATAATTGAACGCAACTTCCTCTGCTTGTGGCCACATGAACATGCTAAATACCAGAGCTCAGCAGTACCCATTTCATTTCATTATGATACGCTTTTGACGCGAGTTAAATTAGCCACGGCAAGCAGCCGCGGGCGTCCGAGTTCAATGATGTCATCCTCAATCCAAGTCAACAAAATTGGCCTCACCACCCTTTTCCCTATCGTAGGCCTGCTTCATCGTCTATCCCAAGTCTTCGATTCCTTCAACTTACTTGCTGAAAAGATCTGTGCGCATCTGTTCTACGTTCGCACTCCTCATCTCCTTTCCTTTCGTGAAGTGTCTCACGCGACACGCCGTTTTCTCGGAGCCGTCAAACAACAACAACCACAACCATGTGGGGTATTTCGTATTGGATAATACCAATATTTTCATCTCTAGTATGGCTAGCTATGCTGCTTGCCATGTTGATTACATGGTCAGTTGAAGGCTTTCCCATCTATCCGTCGATGGCACCAGGTCAACACATCGCGTAAGTAATGTGTAGAACTTTGACTACCAAAGCATTACTGACTTCGACAGATACATATCCGGTAAGCGACCTATGGCTGCTATAATGTAGCCACCGCTGACAACTCGAAAAAGACATCGGAGCGGAGGGTCTAAAGCCTTTGTTCATTGCTATGTCAGCGGTAACGGTTGTGACATTCGATCTTGCCTTCATCTTAGAACGATGGCTACGGCACACCGGAAGATTAGTGCACAACACCTCCCTGACTCAAAAGGTCCTCTCCTTCATCTCAATCATCGCAGCGATTGCAGGCGCTGCTGGGTTGATCCTACTGTCAATTTTTGATACCCTTCACCATCATCGTCTCCATGATGTGTTCCTGGCAGTCTTCATGTAAGGCCATTCATATAGTGAGAAACAAAACTTAGAGCGCTTCTAACAGCCGAACAGAGGTGGATATATCGTCTCCGCGATCTTCATCTGCGCCGAGTACCAGCGACTGGGCATTCACTTCCGCGAACACTCCGTCTTGCGATATTCATTTTGGATAAAGCTTTCTTTCATCTTGATTGAATTGGCTCTTGCCGTTGGTAAGCTCGTGGCCCAATGGTTTGCTTGGTTGATTACTGACACATATCAGCCTTTGGTGTATCCCAAAGACAGAGCAAATGGAATATTGCTGCGATCCTGGAGTGGACCATCGCATTCATATACTTCTTCTACGTTCTCAGCTTCTTCATCGATTTCATGCCCGCAGTCCGAACCAAACACCATCAGAGCCGAGCCACCGAGATGGACGTGGCAATGGAGCAAGGAGATGCTCAGTCAAGTGATAGATTCTATCGCAATGGAAGAGCAAATGGGTACATCGACTCGAATGCCAACGGGCATTCCAACTCGAACGCCAACAGGTACTCCAACTCGAATACCAACGGGTACACGAACTCGAACGCGAACGGAAATGGCTATACGAATGGATATGGAGGTGCTCGTACCAATGGGTACTTGGATCACGAGCATCATCCCGATGAAACGGGTATAAATGGAGATACATATTATCCCGATGGACACAAGCCTGTTGAGCCAGTACCGCCATCACGAAATTTCTAGAATGCACCCTTTTATCCTTAATTGTTTGTAAATATTGTCTTCTGCTTAGTGTGGCCTTGAACAAGAAGAGTGTAAAGTCCTAGTCGGCCAATTTTTGGAGCGCGTGGTTCTGGTATTGCAGCATTCCTGGGTATTCTGGCGTATGGCAGCGTCTTCCGGTTGGTTTTTTAAAGTGTTTGTTTTTAACCTTTAAGATGGTGATGTAGAGTAGATCTAGAGAATTAGACTTAGTGGATAAAGAGTCTACTAAGTAAGGAAGCATAAGGGCTCCATATTGGCCGGGGAAGGCATGGATATTTCATTCTAATTCAAGGAATAATATCGATTTTGGGATGCGAACTGTGTCGATAATCTCAAGAGAATCCTGAATAAGCATATTAGGTAAGCCACTCTAGCAAATTCGGTTAAGCGTCTTGGCGCCCGCACACTCTGAAGCGAAATCACAGACGACACCAATTCTGTAGCGAGGCTACAAACCACATCGACAACCCACCAACAATGCCGAAGGAAGTGAAACAGCGCTCCGGTTCGTAAAGCTATATGCAAACCTGATATCTTTGAATTATAGCTAACGTTCAATCCAGGCCTCGCTGTTGGCCTTAATGCCGGCCACCGTACGTCCAACTCCCCACTAAAAATTCCTTTACCGCTTGAAATCGAAGGCAATTCGGGGTCTAACAAAAGCGATTGAACAGAGGTCACACCACGACAAGTAGCACCAAAAATTTCACGGAGAAAGGGTCATCTTTCAAAGCGAACGGCATTCGTGAGGGAAGTCACTCGAGAGGTTGCTGGGTACGTGAGACACTACACATCCGCACTCCGCAGTCTAGCTGGAATTTTTCTCCGCTATACAATGAGAAGCTCGTCTTCGGAAATGGACTATCGTAAGGCTAACTTTGATTGCTTTTTAGGCTCGCACCGTAATATTCCTCTACCAAAGCCCAACCGCAAAATTCCTACTTACACCTGCGCAGATATGAGAAGCGTGTCATCGAATTGCTCCGAAACTCCAAGGACAAGCGTGCCCGTCGTTTGGCGAAGAAGCGTGTATGTTGCATCCATTTTCCCTCCCCAATACACCGGACACCGCCTGGGACACAATTTCGATGCACACTTTGTTATGCCGTAGTTGGCGATGTACACTGACAGTCTACAGCTCGGAACTTTCGGACGTGCGAAGAGGAAAGTTGACGAGATGACCAAGATCATTGCTGAGTCGAGGCGTGCCGGACACTAAGCAATCAGAAGGAGTGGTTGTGTAGGGATTGTTTTCCTCTTGTCTCCAGGTGTTATGCCTCTTTCATCAGCGGACTAACTACGAAATCAATACATGCTTCTATGGAAAATATGTCTGAAGGAGACGACTGGTGTGGGGGCATGATATCAACGTAGTCTCATTATAAAGACTCAAAATGTGAAATCGATTCACGCCAGAGAATGCAATGTAACGGATACTGTGATTGAGTCGGGCTTACAGACCGGATTCCCCTTGCAAAACCTACTGACGGTGTTCCACAGTCAATTAGTTGCATGGTCTTTCCGATGTGGACTAGCCTTCCTTCTCCACATTCCCAAACCGCCCTGAGCAATTGGAAACTTACTTCATTTCGGTTCAGTTTGGCTAGGATGATTCTTGCATTGTTGATGATGATGTTTGTTTAGCAATGAAGCAACCGAAGAGAGCACCAGACAAGCCTTGAGTATGTACCAGTAGGCTCTATGAAGTTTCAGAGTGAAGCAATCAACAGCTTTTTATCAAACCAGTTGGCTTGAGTTAAGTATTACCCTAGAATGTTGCTTGGTATAGCTAGATCCCAGAGTCTACATATCCAGTACCTAGACTCCAACGTTGGCTTATTATCTCTCGATTCACCATGAAGAGATTCTTACAAAGGATCAAGCCGAACTGGATTATCTCTACACAACCCGTCTCGTCATCGTCTGACACTAAAGAACCCATCAAGGACCGCTCACACCAGTATCAAGTCCCTCCAAAGCACCCATCTCCTACAGAGAATGCAGATCTCCCAGTCCAAGAAGGACATGAGAACAATAACGAGACACCAACCGAACCCTCCTCAAACTATCTAAAATCACCAAGGCCCAACAACCCCACCGACAACGGATTCACTCAGCTAGTAGAAGCTCTCGCAAAATACCCACCCACATTCCAAATCCATTCAAGAAATCCTACGCACGATTCATTCAAAGTCGACCTAATCAAAATATAGAAGCCATCAATCCCCTCTTCATAGTCGTCGAAGAGCGAGCTTGTCTAAGGCATTATTTCAATTCCATCGTCTGCGACGCTTCTAGAAGCCTGCACGAAGTGAATGGGAGGGCTTTGCATCTCTTTCCAGCGGATCAGGAGGAACTTGTTGGCTGCGATGATGTTGTGTATCAGGAATTGAACGGTGATGTGAGGAGTTATCCGTTTGAGAAGGTGAAATATGGACAGGTTTGTTGGTTTCTGGATGTGGATGGGACGCTAGCGATGGTGGGGAGAAGGGCTGGAGGGGATTTTGATGGGTTTGGGGTTTTTGTGGGGAAGTTGGAGGCGGATGGTTGAGGATTGGTGGAGTGGAGAGTGGGGGGAGTGGGAGATGGAGTGGATAGTTGGAGAGAGGTCGAGGAATGTATTTCGCCTGGATAAACCTAGGTGTACAGTGTACAATAAGGAGTCTTTCCCCAAATCAGACGCGGTCGAAATAGAAATAAGCAAATCACGTTGGTAAGCCTCGCGGCGACGAAAGCATTTTGATGCGTAAAGCAAAGGCCAAACTGGTCGTGCTGAAGACGGTGAACGAGACATACTAACTTGAACTGTGTCCCCATGTAAGCGTGACAAACCGAATGCTGAAACGTTTACTACCATAGAGCCCTCTATAATATAAATAACTTCGCTATAGGTGCACTTTAGTATCTCATCCTCTATTCGAACTCACGGTCTCGAATCTTTCGATTCACGATGAAGAGTTCTGCACAGAACACGAAACGCAAATCTGCTAGTGCGGAGAGAAACGAAAACAGGAAGCGTCAGCGTCGCGTAACTTTAAACTAAGATGATACGGACGTTAATTTGGAGCCTTCTGCAGGTGAGGGTCTGAAAACGATGATGATGAAGATTCTAGAAGAACGCAATTAGCAGCTCTTAGCAAACCAGATGCCTACAGCAATCATTGCGTTAAAGCCCTACTTACTATATCTAAGCTTTCACGATCCGCGATCTCCAATTCCCATCCTCAATTCGGACTACGGTCTCCGGCCTTACAATGTCAAGCCGTCACCCAAAGCGCAAATGGTCATCCGACACATTCGACGATCCCACACACCAAGAAGATATGGAAGACGGTATGGAGCCACTTACAGGTGAGGCCGGTGGGTACCATGAAGAAGCAGACCCAACGGAGCTGCGAGGATCGACGGAACACGGCGAAAGCAATGAGGATAGAGACGAGGTCGAAGGTGTTGAGAGTAGTGGGAGAGACGAAGAGCGGGACAAGGAGGGTGAAGAGGATGTCATCTTGGAACTCCATCCCTGACTTGAACTTACAATCAGCAGGCTCATCATCATCCTTCATTCATGGCGCAAACGGTCATTTAGCACATTTGAAGGCCCATTCGAGCGCGAAGATCGGCAAGGATGGAAGCGACCACGTCTTGAGGCAGGAAGCAACGAGGACAGGGCAGTTGACACTGGAGCCCTGGAGCGCCAGTTGTTTCCTGAGGATGAAGAAGGCTTAAGTGCAGAGTCTAGAGGAGACGATGAAGCTGAGGAAGTTGATGAGGAAGATAGAGAAGAAGAGCATCTTCGGGACAAAGAGAAGAACGATGAGCGGATTGATATTGATCCATGGCTCGAGGACATTCTATTGAAATACCCTAAGGATTTCCAGGACGATTTCAAGGGAGCTTACAATCCGACAGACGAGAGTGAGCCCAGCGACAATTCGTATGGAGCCAAGCGCTTAGTCTTCGTGGTTATCCGGGAGCACGAGAGCCACAGGATGTTTTGGAAATCCGCTCTTTTGGGCACGTATGCAGATCTAGATGCAGCAAATGCGAAGGCATTAGAGGACTTTCGTGAATGTTATGATGAGGAGGACGGCTGGGACGTAAACAACGCTACCTTCATTCACATGAC
The DNA here is from genome assembly GCA_000467715.1 of Hysterium pulicare CBS 123377. NCBI lineage: Eukaryota > Fungi > Ascomycota > Dothideomycetes > Hysteriales > Hysteriaceae > Hysterium > Hysterium pulicare. Next base: position 7,022 of record AJFK01000123.1, read on the forward strand.
CATCCCTAAAAAGACCTTGGACTTTCATTCAGTCACACTCGGACAGGTGGGGTGGTGTCTGGACGCAGACGGAGCGCTTGCCTTGATCTCGGGAAGGGGAGATAGGTGGAAAATCTACGTCTCGAAGTCAGAAGTCAGAAACTGAGGGATGAAGGAGGGGACAGAGGATTTTCGGGAACTCACGTATTAGATAAAATGAAAAGGGATAAGTATAGAGTAGGGATATCCGGGATTAGCAATATGTTCACTTTGTCAAAGAATACTCCCCAGGTAACTTGTCCTCTGATGCTCTCTGATGCTCTCTAAATCCATCATGAGAAGCTTGTAATCGATTGCATAGCATTCGAGACGATGTGATCTTGGAGAATTTATTGGTGTATACCATTAGATACTGAAGGAAGTCGAAAGAATCATCCGGCAAAGAAATCGAAATAAAGCAATCATTCTTCCCACTTTCCTTCTTCAATAAACATGGTCCATCCACCTTCACGGTTGGATCTTTATCAATATTCCTTCTTGAGTGGCCCGTCGTCCCAACGTGCCTTTTTAACAGAGAGCGGGGGAAGAGAACCAAGAGGGCTGAATCCGGATGTCCGTACAACTGAATTCCTCAACGCGTGCAATTCGTTCTCGGTCCTGTAAGGCTGAGAACTAGGCTGAGAATAGCCATGGATCTTCGTGTTTTGCAATAACGGAACAAGTTCATCCGTTTCAGCGTTGAGAACCTCATATGGGGCGGATGAGGCGCTTGCGGTGAGATCAGCACCACCAGAATCCATGTCGTCCCTGAGTGTCTTCACAGTTCTCTTAAAGACCTTCCAGAACTCATACTTTTCAAAAGGATCTTTCTCGTCATCGTCATCCCTGACCGCTTCCTCGTCGCTATCGTCTCCGAAGGCGTGATTACGAGCCAGCTGAAGAAGTGTAGCCACGAATGCCTCTTTCAAGTACGCAAAGCTGAATTCGTCTGTGATATCAGCAATGGCGTCGCACAATTTCCGCGGAAATTCGATCTCAGGCTTGTTCTTCAGCTTCTTTCTCCAGAAATCCGCTGATAGTTGTTAGCAAGACCGCGTATTTACATTCACGATATGAATTTCTCACCATAGAGAGACCGCTCTTCCTAGTTGCCTGTTAACGAATGCAAAGTTACTCGGGACGTTTGGGGCTCACCTTGTTTGGTAATGGGAAGAGGTACTTGCGGTCGAAGCGACTCGGGCGTTTTGAGAGGCCGGGATCCAATTGGTCCACTAACGCGAGAGGTCAGCGAGCACACTTCCAATAGAGCTTCAATTAGGACGGCAAATAAAGCACTTACGGTGGTTAGTGGTCGCAATCATCAGAATGCCTAATATCTTATTAACAACTACTCTGCCTGTTCCATTTGGGTACCTCGATCTTACCATCATTATTTTCCAACCCATCTACTTCATTGAAGAAGTAGCTACGGGTTTGATTGGTGACGATAGTGTCAATATCCTCAAGGACGAGCAAGCAGGGGCTCGACGCCCTAGCCATTTGAAACACTGCCCTGATTGAGTAACTTGTAGGGGCAGACTTGACGTATAGGGTGACGACGGGAGGGTTGCGGTCGTAAAGCGTGTGCATCAAAGCCTTCAGGGAAATCGTTTTCCCATTACCTTGAATTGTTAACTTCGATGGTGCATTTGCGCTAAATGCTTTGTGACTTACCAACCGGGCCATGAAATATTAGACCACGCTGGCGAATACAATCAGCCTCCTTAAGCTAACAAGGGGTTCGAAAAGCAACTAGCTCTAATGAATTGCACGATAGACTTACCTTCCATGGCACACCATACTCGTCGTATATGTCTTTGCCTGTTGCCAGTCAGATGACGGGTAGATGAATCATAGGGTGAGACCGCTTACTGTCAAAGAATCTGCTTGCGACTTCCGTCAAAGCTTTCTTCATCTTGGGATCAAGGATAACATCGTCCCACGATGCCTTCTTCACTTCTTCCCACATCTTCGTGCTTCTCGCCCAGTACCCATCGAAAACATAGATCGCGGGTTCTTCTCTGGTCAGCCAAGCACCGATCGTGGCAAGAAGAGCATCGACAACCCCTGAGTTGGAGAAGCTGGTTTCATCGTCCCTGGGCTCCTTGAGTATGTACTGTAGCATTGTTCCGACAAAAGCCGTATAGAGAATGAAGTCCTCGTTGTTCCACTTGTAGTGATATCGAGCAAAGAAGATGGAGTCGGCAAGATATCCAGAACCGCCCCGATGCGAAGGTCCAACGAAACCACGCCATCGCAAGACGGGCTCAGTGTCTTTGTCAAGCTCAGCTGTGGCAAAACCAGCGGCCGCAAATTGAAGGAGATTGCAATTGGTATACGGGACGGTGGTGACAGTCAGTTCTGGATGTTTTTCGCGGAGAGCAGTACTGATTTGCACGTCCAAATCGGTGGCTTTGGCAGAGGTAGAGTCACGATAGTCATCAAAAAGCTGAGGAGGATGGCCATCCCCCTCGACAAGAGTGAAGTCTTCAACAGCAGCCATGGCGAAGGAGCAATGAGGAAATAGGAAAGATGAACAATCAATGTATTCCAATAAATGGTCTTAGAAAGGCGTGAAACACAACGGAGCCAGCCAGAACAGGACAGCTTTTGAATCCGGGAAATGGATTGAGCGAAGCCCACTCGACGCTTGTCAAAGTGAAGAGATGAGGGAGAGGACGGTTGCCTTCGACTTGAGATAGAGTGGTTTATGTATCCTCTGCTTGTACCAGGCTGGGCTAAGCCACCTGCGGAATCCTCCTACAGTCAGTTCGAAGGGGAAGGTGTTTTCGATTGGCTTGTGGTGTTGGTGGTGCTTGGCAATTCGGCCAAGAAGGATTCTGTTCCACTGTGAAACACAAAGGCGTCATCGCTCGCGGGGGCCTTGAGCTACTGCAGTGGTGAGCTTAGGCTTCGAGTTGGCTTCACAAACAGCATTTGGGGAGGCGGCGGAGCGTCTGGTGCTGTGTCCCCCGCATTTGAGGCTTTTGCCAAAATTGAGCACGGTCCATGAATGCACTCCAAACCCATCATCCATGGGAAACCCATCGAAGCGGCATCGAGATTGGAAGCAGGCGCTGTGTGACGCCGTTATCAAGATTGATCGACTCACCTACAATAACAGCCCATCTATGCGTCAATACGAGTTGCAGCCACCTCCCGATGCATTTAAGCTTCCGCGCCCGCAAGACTGGCTGATGGAGCGCTGTATCGTTCTAAGCCTCATCTTCGCACTGTGCTTGTCGAGTTGATGCTGGAAGGATCACTGATGAGATGTATGAACTGCAGATGCCGACCTCGGAAGCATCGTCGGCACCGGCCAATCACCGAGGGCTCGATGTTGCTGAGTACATCATCCCGCGACCGCTTGACCGTGTAAAGCAGGTCTACTCGAGCCACCAGAAGAGAAACACTTTGATTTCCCCTATGCGCAGGTATAGGCCAAATACGGCCCAGAGCCTTGTTAATAAAGCTTGCTCGCTCTGCCCTTGAAAATTTCCTTCCTCTTCAATTCTTTTTCTTCTTTCAACCTAGGAACTTACCTTACCCCACCACCACAACACCCCACGTGCAACGCTTGAGATTATCTGTTTACGATACCACCACGTCCAAACCCAACTATGGCTCCAGGCGCAGTCCAGAACGGTACGACGGCGAGCAATGGAACCAGCCTCAAGCCTACCGCAAGATCATTCCATCCCACCGGCACCCCAGACCCTTCACGCTATCATGCATCATCGTCGACCGAAGCAGTCGCTACAGAGGCCACATACGCGGCGCACAACTACCATCCTCTGCCAATAGGTATGTTTAGGGATGATTCCTCGCTCCAGTTGGCCTCCTACTGACATGTTTAGTCTTCTCACGAGCAAGTGGCTGCTCGGTTTGGGATCCCGAAGGCAAACATTACCTCGATTTCCTCTCCGCATACAGCGCCGTAAACCAGGGTCATTGCCATCCGGAACTCGTTAAAGCGTTGACGGAACAAGCCTCAAGGTTAACCCTCAGTAGCCGCGCATTCTACAATGATGTGTTTCCGCGGTTTGCAGAGTTCGTCACCAAAACGTTCGGTTTTGACATGGTCTTGCCTATGAATACTGGTGCAGAGGCCGTGGAGACTGCAGTGAAGATTGCAAGAAAATGGGGCTACAAAGTGAAGGGAATACCACAAAATGAGGCACTAGTGTTCGGTGTTCAGGAGAACTTTCACGGACGAACTGTGAGTGTCTGATCTTACTAAATTTTCTTTCTGGACTGATGTTGACTCATCCAGTTTGCCGCAATCACCATGTCGTCCGATCCAGAATCTCGAGATAACTATGGGCCATACCTCCCTAACATTGGAAGCATCAATCCTTCCACAAAACAACCAATCCGATATAACAACGTCGAGGATGTCCGCAATGTTCTAGAGGAACACGGGAAGAATACAGCTGCATTCCTAGTCGAGCCGATTCAGGGTGAGGCTGGTATCGTGGTTCCGGATGATAGTTATCTCCGCGAGGTGAAGGCGCTATGCGAAAAGCACAACGTGTTGCTAATTTGCGATGAAATTCAAACAGGCATTGCCCGTACGGGGAAAATGCTGTGTCATGAATGGAGTGGCATTAAGCCAGATCTTGTTTTACTGGGCAAAGCCATTTCTGGTGGCATGTATCCAGTATCCTGCGTGCTTGGCTCGAAGGAGATAATGCTCACTATCGAGCCGGGCACTCACGGCTCCACATATGGTGGTAATCCACTCGGTTCTGCTGTTGCCATAAGAGCATTGGAGCTCATTCAGGAAGAAAATATGGTTGAGCGCGCCGAAAAGTTAGGCAACCTCTTCCGTGATGGGCTAAGGAACATCAACAATCCTATGATCAAGACAATCCGTGGAAAGGGCCTACTGAACGCGATGGTCATTGACGAGGATAAGACAAACGGTCACAGCGCATGGGATCTGTGCATGCTCTTCAAGGAGAAGGGATTGTTGGTAGGAAGAGCCCTTAAGATTGCACATGTACAAGACGTATCAAGACAGAATACTGATAACGGAGGACAGGCGAAACCCACTCACCAGAACATTATCCGTCTAGCACCACCTTTGGTCATCACCGAACAAGAGATTCAGAATGCTCTTGATATCATCCGAGAGGCCATGGAGGAGCTTCCCCAATTAAAAGGAAAGAAGGAAGAAGAGATCCTGCCACCTGGTGAGAAGAATGTTCACATTGGGGTGGATAACTAGGTCAAAAGTATGCCAGCAACTCGTCTTCAATTCGTCAAGGTAATGAATTTAAGAACTACCTATATGTATGCTGTTACGTTCTCGTCCTGTAAAATATGAAATCGCATGTTGAGATGGCATCAAACGGGAAAGTACTATCTGTGGTTCGTAGCCTGGAAGAGCTCAAAGTTGAGGTAGCGTGCCTCGCCCGAATCGAAAAATTCAATTTCATGCCTTATTGGTGCTGTTTAGCATTACCTACCGCATAAGGGAGGCGAAAATGCAACCGCCGTTCAAAAGCAATTTCTCATTGGACAACTTGCATCAATGCAGGTAGAGTCGTTGCCCGTTCTGAAAAACATCCCTTCACTTGGGTGAGAGCGATGCTTAGTGCTGACACAACCAACTGCTTCGCTGGACCATTAGTAGAGGTCACTCAAGTGTTTAAGGGGCTGTACAATCATAATAGCCAGAGGTATATAAGTGCTTGTGAGACTCGAAGTCTTGTGTGCGACGTTGAAATGTCCGTGTGTACTGTCCGACCTGGACCTGTTTTGTTGACCATGGTTCGTTGACGTTTGCCGACGACACCTCTTCTTGACCTATCGTCAACAGGCTGCTGCCTTGAAATCTTCCTCTTACACATTCTCATGGCTAACTCGTTCACAATCAACCCTCGTAATCTAGGCTCCAGCGCGTCGGAGCCTGAGTCCGCCTCCGTGTGCCGATTCCGGCTACCTGGCATGATCCTTATTGATGAATCCTCATTCCCAGGTTGAAAGGTCCAGAAACGGAGGGACATCGCAGTGTATTCCACCGAGAACCACAGGACAACAGCGTCATGCGTAGTTAAGTGCTGGGACAAGGTCTTAAGAGCCAACATGGCATTCGATTCTGGTATGCACGTCGACGGGTCTCCAAGGCCGCGGCAAAGACGGCAACGGCAGTTGCTGCAGTAGTCTGCCCAGATATCACACCGCAAGACAAGAGGGGGGTAAAGAAACACGAATTCATTTGGCTTACGAGAGGTACCAAAAGGGAGCCTGGCGTATGAAGGTTCCTCCGAAGGCCTCTTAGATGGAAAGCATGCTCGGCTGGGATCCGCAGAGACCCATCCCATCACCCTCCGCGATCTTTGCGAGCCGCCGCTAACGAGCACCGGTCCAAAGCTTAGTGCATCTGAAGCTTTCGTCTCGCACTCACGTTCCCGAAAAACTCGAAGACATCTAAAAGCACGAGACTCCCAGAATCCGGGCTCAGCAGTTTCAGAACGCGAAGAGTACCCGGTTATGGCGCTGCAATTAATTTGTTTCTGCGCTCATTACCAAACGCTGCATGTCCTGGGAGCCCGAATACTCGGCGTGTGGTGAAAATTACGCATCTCGGCCGCACGGGAGATAAAAAGTCCCGACGCCTCAATGAGGCAACACATTTCTTTGACAAACTAGCGACCCCGGATTGTGCTTCGCTTTGCGACGCTTGCCATTGGTGATTCGTACCTCCGTTTGGGGACCGACATTAGTTTTACAGTCGGCGTTTTGTGAATCATCTACCTCATCACTCCGAGGTATATGTACTACCTTGGTTGCCTCCCACCATGGCGTTCCTCAAGCTTCGTCAATAACACCCCGATTTCTCCTCTTTCACCCCAACCATGTCAAGCTCTTCCATTGATGAGAAAGAGAAAGACTGGCGCCACAGTAACCCAGAAGCCGGTGAGGCTCCCGACAAACAATACGAGGCCATCGTGACGGAGCCGCTCGAAGTGGTGAGCACCGACAAGGAACTCGAAGCTTTCGAAAAGCAGAGTGCCCGTAGACATCTCTCGCGGACTCAGAGTCGCGCCACTGGGACCACTGGCATCTCCGAATACAGCGAAGATGCCGACTCTGTGAAGAGTCAGCGCAAGAAGAAAAAATGGTACAAGCGGATGAATCCTCTCAAATGGGGGGCAAAACCACCGGTGCCGGAGACAAAACAGGCCAGCAGAGAGTATACTGCCGGGTTCTTAAGTTTGATGACATTCCAATGGATGGCTCCACTTATGAATGTAAGTAAGATTTTAGTTGCGATTGGTTGATTTTTCGCTAATCTAGCTGTCCGGTATAGGTTGGGTATCAACGACCTCTTGAATACAACGACTTGTGGACCGTCAATCCGGACAGAAGCGCGGACGTACTAGCCGTTAAGCTGAAAGCCAACTTCAAGAACCGGATCGACAAGGGGAGCAAACGACCACTACTGGGCGCTCTTTTTGACACTTTCAAAGTCGAATTCCTCGTCGGCGGCGCCTGCCAGCTCACTGCTAGTATTGTCCAGTCCGTGGCGCCTTACATTCTCCGATTTTTGATCACTTTCTCGCAGCAAGCCTACTTCGCGGAACGCTCCGGACGACCTCCGCCACACCTTGGACGGGGAATCGGCTTGGTGGTCGGCGTCACACTCATGCAATGCACGCAAAGCATAGCCACGAATCATTTTATGTACCGCGGTATGATGGTTGGCGGCCAAGCCAGAGCTGTTTTGATGGCCGTTATTTTCGATAAGGCAATGAAACTTTCAGGCAGAGCTAAAGCTGGTGGCAAAGCGCTCGGGACGCCTCCTCCGGAGATCAAACCGGGAAGTGAGGAGGAGATAAAATGGTATAAGAAGATGTTGCGCAAGAAGCGAAAGGAAGTGAAGGCTGATCCAGAAGGCGTCCAGGGAGATGGCCGGGGTTGGAGTAATGGGAGGATCATCAACCTGATGTCTACAGACACATATCGTGTTGACCTGGCCTGCGGTTTCTTCCACATGATCTGGACCTCTCCAATCGCTATTCTGGTGACCATAGCTCTGCTTCTCGTCAATCTTACATACAGTGCTCTTTCCGGTCTTGGCCTTTTGATGATCGTCATGCCTCTGCTGGGTCGTGCAGTGAGGAGCCTTTTCGCCAGGAGAATGAAAATCAATAAGATCACCGACCAGAGAGTCAGTCTGACTCAAGAAATCTTGCAGGGCGTTCGTTTTGTCAAATATTTCGGTTGGGAGACCAGCTTTCTGAACCGGATTAGTGCGATTCGTAAGAAGGAGATCAGGGGCGTCCAATTCCTTCTGGGCATTCGTAATGCTATTTTGGCTATCGGCATGTCTATGCCGGTCTTCGCTTCGATGTTGTCTTTCATCACATATTCTCTGTCGAATCATTCTCTCAACCCAGCACCGATTTTCTCCTCACTCGCGCTGTTCAACTCTCTGCGTCTGCCATTGAACTTTCTTCCGCTGGTCATTGGACAGGTCATTGATGCCGCTGGCTCTCTCAAACGCATCCAAGAATTTCTTCTGGCAGAAGAAGCAGAGGAAGATGTCGAATGGGATTATGGAAACAAGGATGCTGTAGTCCTGAAGCACGCCGACTTTACCTGGGAAAGGAATTCGACGCAGGAAACAGAAGATGTCTTGGCCAAGGGACCAACGAAGAAGGAGAGGAAAGAAACAGCCAAAGCCGAAAAGAGAGCTAGCAAGGCGGAGAATGCCCTTGCCAAGGAAATCGGTGGTCGACCCAATACTTCTGACACCTCGGAGGAGGAAGAGCCTTTCAAACTGCACGGAATTGATCTCACAATTGGACGGAATGAATTGCTTGCCGTCATTGGTACAGTAGGATCTGGCAAAAGCTCCGTACTGGCTGCACTAGCTGGTGATATGCGGAAAACTTCCGGAGGAGTCGTCCTGGGCGCCTCTCGTGCATTTTGTCCTCAGTATGCGTGGATCCAGAATGCTACCGTCAAAGAAAACATCGTTTTTGGAAAAGACTTCAAGTCGGACTGGTACAATAAAGTCATTGATGCATGCGCCTTGCGTCCTGACTTGGAAATGCTTCCCAATGGAGATCAGACGGAAATTGGCGAACGAGGCATCACGGTCTCCGGAGGCCAAAAGCAACGACTCAATATCGCCCGTGCCATATACTTTGATGCAGACATCGTCCTCATGGATGATCCTCTCTCGGCTGTCGATGCGCACGTAGGCCGTCACATCATGGACAATGCGATCTGCGGACTACTCAAGGACAAATGCCGGATATTGGCCACTCACCAACTTCACGTTCTGAACCGCTGTGACAGGATAGTCTGGGTTCAAGACGGTCGCATTGCCGCCATTGACACTTTCGATAACCTGATGTCTCACAACGAGGACTTCGTTAAGCTCATGTCGACTACATCGAGCGAAGAAAAGAAAGAAGACGAGGACCTTATCAACGAAGATGGAGTTGAAGAGGAAAAGAAAGTTAACAAGAAACGAAAATCGAAGAAGGCACCCCAACTCATGACAACCGAGGAGCGAGCGGTGAAGAGCGTATCCTGGAGTGTATGGATGGCCTACATCAGAGCTGGCGGCGGTGTTTGGGTAGCACCACTTGTTGTCATACTTCTCGTCGGCTCCCAAGGAGCAAATATCGCCACCAGCTTGTGGCTCTCGTGGTGGACATCGGGAAAATTTGGTCTTGCTGAGGCCACCTACGTGAGTCCTTGCTGTACTTACAATTCAGAATCAAGCTAACATATTCCCAGATCGGTGTATATACCGCATTAGGTGTTATGCAGTCAGTGCTCATGTTTGGCTTCTCAATTGCTGTCTCCGTTTTTGGGACAGAAGCCGGTAAAGTTATGCTCCACCGAGCCATTTATCGTGTCCTTCGAGCCCCGATGTCATTCTTCGATACAACCCCGCTCGGACGTATTACCAATCGCTTCTCCAAAGACATCGATGTCATGGACAACACACTCACGGACGCTATCCGAATGTATTTCATGACTTTGGCCATGATCATCTCAGTGTTTATCCTCATCATTGTTTACTTCCATTATTTCGCCATTGCGCTAGGGCCCCTCTTCTGCGTCTTCCTATTGTCCGCGGCTTATTACCGAGCGTCAGCAAGAGAGATCAAGCGTCACGAATCGGTTCTCCGCAGCAGCGTCTTCGCTCGATTCAGCGAGGCCGTTGTTGGAACAGCCACAATCAGAGCATATGGACTTCAAACCCAATTTTCCAGATCAGTGCGCGCTGCCATTGACGACATGAACAGCGCCTACTACTTGACCTTTGCGAATCAAAGGTGGCTTAGTATGCGTTTGGATGTCATTGGTATCTTACTTGTGTTTACTACCGGTATTCTGGTGGTCACGTCGAGGTTCTCGGTCAATCCCAGTATTGGCGGCCTCGTGCTTTCCTACATTCTCACCATTGTTCAAATGATCCAATTTACAGTGCGACAACTTGCCGAAGTAGAAAACAACATGAACGCAACAGAACGTATCCACCACTACGGCACGGAATTGGAACAGGAGGCGCCCCTCCAGCTGGGTGAAGTCAGACCGACATGGCCAGAGCATGGAGAAATTGTTTTCAACGATGTGCAAATGCGTTACAGAGATGGTCTTCCGTTGGTTCTCCAAGGGCTCAACATGCATGTTGCAGCAGGGGAACGCATCGGCGTCGTCGGTCGAACCGGCGCAGGAAAGTCCAGCATCATGAGTGCTCTCTTCCGATTAGTAGAGCTATCCGGCGGATCTATCACCATTGATGGTGTTAACATCAGCACCATCGGATTACACAACCTACGTTCGAAGCTGTCGATTATCCCTCAAGACCCGACTCTATTCCGGGGCACGATCCGATCGAACCTCGACCCCTTCAATGAGCACACCGATCTCGAACTGTGGTCAGCTCTTCGCCAAGCAGATTTAGTATCGAACGAGACGACCATGGATGACAAGTCCGGACGGATCCACCTCGACACTGTCGTAGAAGAAGAAGGATTGAACTTCTCGCTTGGCCAACGGCAACTGATGGCACTCGCTAGAGCCTTGGTCCGTAACTCCCAGATCATTGTCTGCGACGAAGCCACCAGCTCCGTCGATTTCGAAACCGACCAGAAGATCCAACGGACCATCGTGGAGGGCTTCAAGGGCAAGACTCTGCTTTGCATTGCCCATCGTTTGAAGACCATCATCAATTACGATCGCATCTGTGTCATGGACGCGGGGCAGATCGCCGAACTCGACTCGCCTTCGAACTTGTATGATGCTGGAGGCATTTTCAGAAGCATGTGCGATCGCAGTGGCATTCGCAGAGAAGACTTCTTCCAGCATTGAATGAGCATTTTAGGCCGTTAATGTGTAGTCATTGTGTTGGATTATAAAATTTGCCATGAAGATTTTGGACAGACTAGAGAGAGTCAGCTGGAGGATTCTTCGCTGGATACCACGTTTCTGGGCATTGTTGGCGGCGTTCTCAATTGGATTTAAAAAGGGCTTTTTTGGCACGCCTCTCAATATTCGAGGATATACCATATATTCAGCTTTTATATAGTAGAAATCTTGTAATAGGCAGTAACGATAACTCAATGACATATTTTCCCAGGTAACTCGCACTTGATGGCTGGAAACGATGTCTTCTTCGTCGGAAATGATGAATGTCGAAAAGCATAGGCATCCGCGGCAGGATCATTGTTCCGGCGCCGGGGCCTGATTGTTGAGGCAAAGTCTTTCATTTTTCATTAGCAAGCGTGGAAGGGTGATTTGTGCTGCAGCATGTCGGCGGGCCTAACTCGTTCCGTCTGGGAGCTTCTGGCAGCGCCCTGTTCTAGAACCGAGATGAAGCTAGGCCCGGGCGGGATTGCCTCGCTAACGCAAGGCACCGTGCGGCATCAATCTGGACTCCCGTCCGCATCCAGCAGGCGGCTGGCAAGATAGCAACTGCCAAGGCCAGCTGAGGTAGTACCACACTACCACTCTCTCCCCGCAGAAACCTTGAGTCAACTGGGCTTCCGCTTCCTGCATCTCCATCGCACGACGAACCCACGTGCATGCTCGAGGGCTGGTGGAGGTGCTGTTGTGCCAGCTCATTTAACCAAATGAAACAGTGCTATGGCGAGTGACGTCTGTCGCAATCTCGCTCTAACTCGATCCAGCGCGCAGGCATAGCGCTGGAGCTAGTCTTGACCAACCGGGGACACGCCAAGACCGAGTTTGCTGCACCATGCATGCTCTTCACCAACCTGAAGAGCCAATATTGCCCACGCTCAAGCCTCACCCGTTGCCTTCCTCTTAACCAACTGTTCCTCCTTCGCTCTGAACCTCTCCTTCAATTGACCTTGTTTTCTTGCACTTGCACAAACCCACGGTCGTAGCTGACGCAGGACGATTTAGCTACCCACACAACCACGACTGCTATTAGGAGAGCCCAGCCACCGCCTTCGTCCTACTTTCGTTGAGCTCCCCCTCGAATTTCAACCTCACGTCTTGGCCACATGTTGAGCCTCGCTATTTAATTTGACCACTTCCAACAGAGGTCATCTCGTCAATTGTTCTGTGTTGTGCTTGCGTCTCTGCATTTCGTCACGCTCAAGTCTCGTCATTGACATCGACCTCCTTATCTCAATACCCATTCACCCGACTCACTGGAGCCCTTCTCTCCATCAGCTGAGCTCACGAACCGACATTCAGCTGCACTTATCTCACCATGTCTACTAACGAGAGGACCACGTTCGGTGCTACACTCGAGACACCAAATTCCGCCGAGAAACTCCAGTCACCTCCCCAAATCCGACCAATGCCTTCAACAGAGAGCGCCTTCTCCAATACTCCCTCCATCGACCCTGCACGTACTCCGACTGAAGGGCACGATCCCTCGAACCCCTTTTCCGCCTTTTACAAGCACCCAGACGCCCGTCGTTCGATGGATGAGGCCATCACCCCCCACAGCAAGACACATTTGGACGTCTATGAGAAGGATCTCGAGTCTGGCTTGCCCATCTCAGCCACAACGTCGAACGCCCCAAAGGTCTCCGTCGATGGCCGTGTGAAGGAGTGCACCATGTGGCCTTCAAGGCAAACAATGATGGAGAAGGCTAAGGCTCGGAAGAGAGAACGCGGCCTCTTTCGCAACCTCAGTAGCAAACAGAAGCTCTGGGTGAAGATTCTCATCGCTCTGTTCATCGTTGCTGCCGCTGTTGGTCTTGGTGTGGGCATATCAAGAGCCGTTGGTGGAGGTGTGTGGGCTGGCAATGGTCACAGCAAGCAGATACCCGACTCGCATTGAGTGTCACCATGCATTGCTTCGGGTACGTACTTTTACTACAGTACAACTATGACCCTTACTGACCCACGGTTAGCTTCGTACTTTGTTCATACTCTTACGATTCGTCTCGGGCTCTGCATTGCCATCCCACCTTTATTCGTATAGACCGACTTTACATCTTATGGTGTTCTTCTTACCACAAAAATCTTTACGTCCATTCACGAACTTCTACCTGGAGGCATCTAATACAAAGCGTGGTCAGCACATGTCGGCCTATTGTCACCGACTGGCTATCGTTTCTATTCCTCGCCTCCACTACGACGACTATACCACTGTTAAATTCCAGGAACTCGGTGTTGCTTCTTCGAGCTTTTTTTGGCGTCGGACAAACATTGCATATCCAACAAACATATCCACCTCCATCCATGTAGTTGCGGCTCATTCAGTTCATAACGACCTTCTCGATATCCCCTTTTTTTGTCTAACTTTATCGTTGTTCTAATACGGGGAGCTTCTTGTCTTTTGCTTTCCTTTTCTGTAAATACCTTTTTCTCTCTCTCTTAACTGTGAGCCATGGCTGGTTTGGGAAGTAAGGAGTAATTGCGGGTAGATTACTCGGGGTTTGCCATCATAGAAGCGTGGCATACAAATGACGAAAGTACAATATTTTCACATGGAACAATACCTTTTTGCTCTTCTTAATCGTTTGGTTTGGTGAATGCGCTATTTTGTTGATGGGATGCAGGTAACCACGGCACTGCACGCAGCCTTCCCTGAGGACGACGTGTACTATGGTATGGTATGGTTTGCGTTCCACCTGAACTCGGTACCACATACGCCTCCCGTCCCAACGCCCCATCATTCGAAATCCCTCACATCCGCGAATACCTCTTACCACAAGAACCTGACGACGCCTTCCTGACGCCTCGGCCTCTAACTCGCATCGACTCTATATGCAAGATCGGCATATACCCAGACCCCGTTTCATCAGGTGCCGGGGTATTCGCAATGCTAAACATGCTCGCTACAATGCTAAACGTTCTTGCCTTCAGATGGCTTGGCGTTGTTTGAAAGGGTTTGTTGCTTGTCGTCAGGGTTGCTGAAGCTGTGGGTGTTGCAGGTGTGGAAGGGTATAGACCCTAGGTATAGGTCAGGTGATGGGTGCTTAGTAAAGCATTTATGATTACAGGGGGTATACATTGACGAGGCTTTGTGGGGTTGAACACACTACTGGGCTGGGCTGTTTGTCCTGAGTTGGAGCTTGCAGGAAACAAAGGAGTGAATATATCATGTTCCAGAACAGAATGCTCGGCATATTCATGGAGTTGGTTGGTGTGGGTCAACATGTCTGGCCCTACGAAGTGATGGTCCCGTGCCAGTGCAGTTGTCTCTTGGCTAAGAAGGACGTGACGGTTCTCCGTTAACCTGGTGTTCTCTATGGAGGATGGACGATGAACATCACTGCCGAGTGCCGAGTAGCTGCTCACGCCAATGGAGAGTCTAGCAAAGCATATCACTAGCCTTAAGTGGTGATACACTTCATCACTGGTACCGCTCGCTGACGCCTCCAAAGGGACTCTTCATCCCTCTTTTTTCGACACAAACGTAGCGCCCTCTCCCCCTCAACTCTACTCGATCTCCGGGACCCATATGAACGTTAATCGAGTTGGCCAATCCAGCTCATGGATCTTTGGCTCCGGCAGCTATTGCATACCCCAAACCAGCTCCAAACAGTCATGGGATAACAGAATGCATCAGTTTGAAGACTCCAGGAGCATAGCGGCCTAATCTTCACCTCTGTTATTGAGATTGAGAAGATGGTAGTGTGGAGCTGAAGATGGAGGAGTAAGGGAAGACTTTATAAGGGGAACTGGAGCTCGTTCTCACGTGGCGAGCTGCACGTGGTATGGATGAGGACTATACGAATATATAAAACCAGGGTTGCTACGTCTTTTAACCCCTTCATTCATCCAGCGCGGAGGAGGCATGTTAAGCCTCCCTAGCATTGCTAGACACTCTCAGTTGGGCTCATTCATGTGGGTGCCAGAGAGGGTTCTGTGATCATCTCCAGGACGCAAATCGCCATCATGGTCAGCCTTTGAAGTACAGATGTGAAAATGGCCGTGTCGGACCCGCGTGGATCTGCTTGAAGGGGACTGGGGAGAGTAATCTCATCTTCACTGCTTCACCCTTCTTATTTGAACTGATCTTCACTGCTTTCTAGTAGTACTAATCTTCATCAGCGCTTTACGGATATATTCGGATTCTCATAATGTATCCCATCGATCTCTTTCGACCACCGAATCCCCCGACCATGCGCAGTTTCCCGCTGAGCTTTTTGTCCACCAAGACAAAGGCGACCACGACCATGATCCATTGCTTCTCGAAGATATGATCCTTCTTCGTAGCCCAGAGGGAGAGGGACGCAGCCATCACGCGCCTTTTTTCGCCATGCTGACCCAGAAGGATTTCGCCGCTTTGAAGTAAAGAAAGGATGGTCTTGTGTAATGGCGGGAAGCTTTTATATCCAAGAAGATGAGAGCCACTAGAGACATATCTGACGTAAGAAAAGTGTTCACGAGTTTCAACGGAGACACGTGCAGCATTTTCCACCGGAAACTCTATAAAAGCTCTTTGGCGACTTGTCTTCCGTACTCTCTTCACACATTCAATCCCATGAAGTAGCCTGTGTGAGTCGCTGACCGGGCCAAACATTCGAACATGCGTACAATGATGCTTTCACAGTGCATGACTGGATCGAAATCTCGACAGGTCCAACGCTATGGCTCGGTTGGGTTGTTCGGGCTGATCAAAAGAAGAAAACCACTCTAATTATGTGGTGGGCGGAGGTGAGCCCTGCTTCAAAAATGGGTGCTGCTCATAGAATGATATTCGACATCGTTCTCGGGTGGTGATGACCTTTATTATTATTTGGGGAATGCTGATACTTTTCACTGTCACAGGATTCCGCATTTCTAGCCTCCTGAACGACGCCGGCTATCTCTATATATCCAGGATTCTGTCGTGATATGAACTACCAGCACCAAGTCCGACATCATGTGATTACATGCCAGGTTTATGGTTCCTCCATCAACAGAGATTGTCTTTGACTAGAACCAGGCTCCAGACTCCATAGAGACTTCCTCTGTCCTTTTTGAGAACCAGCCAATATGCGGTTTGTACTCGTTGCTTTCCGACGAAATTTCTGAGCAGGCATGTTACAAGTGCGTGAAAAGAAAGCGTAGATGGGGAGAAGAGGATAGTTTTATACCCGCTTTGCAAAGAGAAGACTCACGTGGGCAGGACTGAATGACTCAGCTAGGTTTTATCTACTCAACGTACATAAAGCCAGCTCTCGGGATTCAATCTTCAACAATTCCGTGGGAGTTCTACCAACATCGAAACAGCATGAAAGCGAAGTCATGTCTTGGCCAGAAGCGATACCAGCTATTGTTGGATGGGAAGGTGGGGGTGTGTGAAAACATTCGTTAGTACACCTTCATGGATGGGTGACAGTCATGAACACTCTGATAATCTGCAGGATGGTGTGGTGGTCTTGCGGAGTTGGTTAGTTAAGGTTCAGCATTTTCGAAGGATGCTGCTCGTCGTTATCGTTCTAGGAATCCTAATCGCCTATTTATCTTCGTCGCTGTCAGTTCTCCAAAGCTCCGCCATGTCGGTCTACGAAGCTTTGTTTTGTTGCCTTTTCACGATTCTCATTTCCGGGCTTCAAACTGTCACCTCGAAGACATATGACTTCGTTTTGGGACTGTGTTCGTTTTCGAGCTGATGAATTGATCCAAGACTCGGACATGCAGCTGCGGGAAAGCGATTCATGCCCCCCACTCCACATTACCGGCTTTGAGAAGTAGTTATGGAGGAACTTCCCTTTGGGAATTTTGTAGAGAAGAAAGGAAGTGGTGGAGTTGAGGAAGCTTTTATATCCTTTCCAAGCAAGAGGCTAAGCTTGCGTACGCCCCGTGATGCGAGCGGATGAGTAACCCTCCCATGCACTATATAAATCCCACATTCAATTCCTAATTTGCAGACTTTGCGAAACCTTTGCTTCTGCGTAGACCAAAATTGTGCAATGCGACAAATGATGGGAACTGCAGTGAGTGTGTACAGACAGATACCCTTGGTGGTATGTTGGAGAGGATGGAGTCGTACTCAAAGTAGACGGATTCCGAGAAGAATAATCGAGTTCAAAAATCAGCATCATCGAAAGATGCTGACCATCATTACCAGCGGGAAAGTCGCGCAGGGTCCAATGCCCGAGTTCCGCACATCGGCTGTATGGCAGATTGAATTTGTTCTTTCAACCAAGTCTCAAGATTCCACATGTATCGCCAGAAGCATGCATTCATAGACTCCATACAAAGTACTTGTCTTTGAATTGATTCCAAGCCCAGGAGCCATTGCGTTTCAATATGAGGTCTGCTGATCGCAACTCCACATGAAAGGGGATTGCAAGCCAGTTGATGAAGGAAAGACTGTAGTGTAGACATTATGGTTCGAAGAAACTTGGGGAAGTTTTTATAGCGTTTACTCAAGCTTGCTAAGCTGACATCACAGTGTCGCTGAGTCAGCATCCCCTTCTCCTTTTTCCTCCGTTCGTATATAAAAAGCTCTCCACCTCCCGCACTCCTTCTAATTTCCTCACAAATCTTCCTTGATAGCAAATCTGGTACTGAATGGAGTTTCCAAAAACCACCCTGATTCAGCTAAATGCTTTGGAATCAGAACTTCCACCAGCAAAACACTATGTTTGGTTCTGCTCATGGGATTTCTTCGTCTACAGCATGGCGTGGAGCTGATGTTAGCTGGTGTGAAAAAGTCTTCAACCAGCATATATCATGCTGCGAGCTCGTGGGATTGGGCTGCGAATTGCTATACTTCTGGTCGGTGACAGCAAATGCCCTCGCCCATTCTGGACCCTACGGG
>AJFK01000124.1:0-12571 GCA_000467715.1 Hysterium pulicare CBS 123377
CTATATATATTAAAGTATAAGCTTTAATAATATTTTTATATTAAATATAATATATTTAAATTCTTTATTAAATATTTAAACTTATTTTATTAATATTATTTACTTTAAATAGTATAATTAAAGAAAATAATATTAATAAGTTAAACTATAATACTTTTTATTTAAATTAAACTATATTAATAATAATTTAGTTTTATATAACTTTAATAGAAGATTTTCAAGTTACATTAGGATAGCTAAGATAATTATATTCTAAACGCACTATATTACATTTAGGAAGCGTGCAAGTAGTAAAATCTAGGGTTTTGGGAGTAGTGGAAGGGGTGCTGTATGCAGTAGCACCTTATTTTATTGTCCTCATTCTAAAGTTGAACATGGTGAAAATGCCCCTCTCTGCTCGAACCCTTACGAAAAGCCAAGTTTTGAGCAACTGCACTCAAAATTTGCCTCAATCGAATGTGATCTTCTGAACCCTACCGAGCCTGAGGCTCCTTGATGAGCTATGTCACTGTCCATTGACGGGGTCCCAAACGTTTCAGCTGACTGAATCTGGCAGAACAACAAGTTCTTATTGAGTCTTTGCCTTGCTACGTACGTCTCTAACATAGCTTCGAGAATACGAATAGGTGAGGCCACTACGCAAATCTAGTCCGTTCGAATCTCTCCCAAACTTCTGTTAACTTGGGTCAAAGCAAGCCATTCATTCGACTCGATTCGTCGCAGGACATCACGTCTCGGTTCTTTCCTTCCATCATGGCCCTTCCGACGTCTCCATACAAGAATACCGTGCTTGGAAAATGATGGTATGCTATTATGCAACCAAAGGCCCTTTCCCTGCATCTGCCTGCAGGATTGGCTATATGGAACCAGCTCTCCTTGGATGTGGCTGGATTCTGGCGTTTGGGGTGAGCCGGGAGCTATGGTTCTCGCCATTTGCTTGAAGGCGCTCAACTGGGCGTTCATGCTCTGGTTCGGATGACGTACCTCTTCGCACTGTGAGCTCACGTGCGTGCATCGCCATGTATGCTTAAGCTATTGCGGGGCGCTTCTCTCTCATGCATTGCCTCGAGGTTTGTCGCCAGCACATCCGCATCCACCCTCTTCTGTACAAAGTTGACTTAGCCAGGGTCGGCCTCTCGTGCCTGATTTCAATCGAGTTGACTCGTTGTCGGTGTTTTGGGTTATGGGAGGGGAGACAGGGTGGAGCCTTGGATTCAATGACTTGCTGGTGCAAGTGGTTTGAGACCATCCTCCAAATCATATCGAAGTTGACATGTGCCAAAGCAAAATGAGTATGTTGTTCATTCATTACACAAGCCACCCATTAATGATATTGTTGATTGCAGACCATTTCTAGAAGAACAGGATGTGGTTCGCCAACAGGATCGCCTCTGGAGATCATACTCTCGCGCTGCCATCTGACAACACCTTAACAAGCCCGGGCTTCCTCTTGTGCATGTCACAGCCAAAGGAAGTACCCACACGGACATCAATCACATCTATTAGACCACCCCAACCTTCCATAGGAAACCAAGATTCCGGTCATCTCCAAGTGAGAGTAATAGCGTATCGATCGTGCCGACTATTGGCCAAGGCCTTGACGTGAAGATGGAGGAAGACTGACGATTGAAGTATTGGAGAAGCACAATAGCCTTCAAACGCTCGTGTGAAGTCGGCCACAACCCATTCTCAAACTCAGAAGAAGAGAGTTCTACGCTTAAGCCCAAGGTTGACACGGAGAATTCTACTTGCATGTTGTGTATCGTGTTGCGAACGCCCCTTCGTTCCTTTCCGTTAGCTCGTCTTCTGTACGTATAGATGATGTTCTTGGCGAGTCGTGGTGGAAGGAGAAATGATATGCTATTGAAAAGGTGGATGGTGGCGGCTGCAGTGATTAGCGAAGGCAGCAATCCTGCCTGACGATTATCAGGCATTCCTTGTACGGCGAGGTCAGCCGGCGGGGCAATAAGAATTGGAACTTGAAGCCAAGCAATCCATCAATGTATACCTACACTCCTCCGTCGCTCCATCATACCACTCGATCTACCTCTGAAAACGACGAATAAACCTGTCCAACTCAATTTCCTCTTTCCGCTTTTCTCGTTCCTTCCCGCGACCCGATGCCGCAACACCTCCGAGCAAATCATCCCAGAGAAACACCAATACAGCGCCAATACACAGCTCTACAACGATGAGCATGCTCGCGGTTATAAGCTACTGAAATGACCAACGGCCACCCACCAGGACTAGACGAGGGCGTTAGGAACGGCGAAATCGGTCTCGACGATGCTTAGCTCGGGCGTAACTCGATCTCAAGGACGCTGAAGCTAATCCAATACCTCAGTGGACGAGAACATTGGCCGTCATATTGTTGAAGACAGCGGCGGCAATGATATGGCTGGACCAGCACTGTCGGCCAAGGTTAGTTGTCGCTGTATATGCCTATCCGATCTCTACCAATAGGCTAAATTCCTCTGGGTTCCAGAAACTTCCCATCAACTGCAGTATCCTCCTTCATAAGGTATCTGAATACGACCGCTGTGTTTTCCGACGCGCCTTCAGGGTTCTTACCCCCCTCAGAGTATACCCCGGATGTATTGAGAGCAAAGATCGAGAGCTACAATGTCGTTTAGGATCGAGTGGAAGCGAGAGAGGAGGAAGAGAGAGACGGTGGGATTCTGATGCGGCTTGAGCAAGGCGTGGCCCTGCAGTCAACACCATCGGAGCAAAGGGTCGCCGCGGCGATGCATCATTGTGCCTCTCGTTGTACACTTCGGCGAAATGGATATGTCGATTCCTGCGAGGAAATATACGATGCATGCTCGACAGAAAACTTAAACTCTAAGCACAACACGGGGGCCACCTGTTCCTCCCTTCTTGTACCTGTCTACCGGTATCTCCCTACCTCCCTACCTGTCCACCGGGAGATCTGATGAGACCAAGGGGTAAGTGCTTTTGATATCTCTTATCTCCGCCATCATTAAGTCCCCAGTACTAAGACCTTCTTCAGACGATGGAGGATTTACCAGGCGTTGCTCAAGAACTTCTTCCAACGCTCAAACTGCCAGCTGTCCGTGTTTTTCTCTTTTCACGCCGTCAAGTATTAGGTTTTATACCTCAACTATTGATTCTAATGGCCTCTTCGGGATTTGCCCAGAGAAGTTCCAGATATATTTGCTGCATGCCCAGTGATGAGCAGAACGCTCGAACAACTCTTTAAGATGAACGAAAATGCTAATGGTGAAAAGGGCATAGGCAAGCTTTTTCCGTATGCAGCCACGGTGAATCGGCCTTTCTGATGTCATTATTCTCTCAACCCTCCGACTTGTCCACAATAGCTTGCACCTCATCTTGAGTCAAGAACCTTATAATGTTTAGTTCCCCGATCCAAATGCTCAAGTGAAGTATGCAGCGACTTGCCACACGTGCGCGTACCTACGGCCTTCGCTCCTTTCCCACAACTTCGACACCTTCGCCGCTCCAAATGACACAGATATCTACTATCGGAGACTTTATTAGTCTGTTCTAGGTTGGAGGCTATGTTTCGCAATCATATTCCGTCCACCTCGGGACATCAAGCTAAACATTATACCAATAATCACATTAAGTGGTCAGACAGTTTTATCGCCCCTGCCACATCTCAGCCTTAACATGGCGGCATCGAATAACACCTCTCTGCTTTCCAGAAATGTAGACTACTGCCCCCAACCCAACAACTCCAGCGTTTGCGCGACCTATCTACTGCCGCGAGTACTCCTACATGAAATGGACATTCCTATCATAGGTCAATTTCAATTATCTGAACCAGCAGCCCCCTCACGAAATGCCGACTATTCATCTCCACTCTTTTCACCAACCTGGAGTCGCTCACGATGTCATCAACTCCAGAGCCATCTAAAATCTTCTCCTAGGTTCCTTGACATGTTTATTTGTCAAATTTCCATTCGCCGGTTGCTTCCCTTGCTGCTCGCTAACGATGTCAGCTCTTCGGTATGGTTTGCCAATAACTTGATTCACCAGAGCGTAGGTTGTTTGGTACATTCTGATATAGTCTCAGAAGATGCGAGAATCTGACTAGCGAGTTTGTCTTGCTCTATGCGCGACCTTGCGGGTTTTCGCACTGCTTTGCCAAGATTGCCATCGAACATAGGTAACTATAAACATCCTCCCATTCTCATTCCAGCACCAGGTAGCTTCAATACCCTGCTGCAGACGACTCGCCAACTTAAGCAGTACTGCAACAACTTCCAACCCACGATGGCTTCCGAAGAGAAGCGCAACCACGAAGAAACCAGCGTCCCCAAGCAAACACCAAAGCTGCAGCAGCTTCGTGAACAGAAGCACAATGTTGAAAGCCCATTCACGACTGAGAATGCTTCCCCGCCTCTAGAACCCGAAGGCAACGCAAATGATGAGCGAAGTGCACATGAGTCCACGCCTGCTGTACCGGTTTCGCCGCAAGAACATCAAAAAGTCGACCCAGGTAATAACTTCTCCTCACGTGTAGCTTCGATCTTTTGATAACCCTTCTGTTAGGTAGCGAACAGCAAGATAATGCAGAAAGGATGCTTGAGACGCTTACTCTACATGGTCTTCCAGAGTCTCCCCTTCCTGCAGGTGACGACAACGCTTCCCATCCTTCACAGTTGAGGAACGATGCAACATCGACGATGCACCCTTCAGTCTTGGAAATGTACAGAGATTGCTCACAGGCTGCGGAAAATCGGGCCTTGAGTGCAGAAATAGAAGCTAGTAGATCGCAGAGGCGAGCTATTATTGCCGAGTCAGAAAGGGATTGGTTGAAGATAGAGAAGCGCATTTGGGAACTTGACAAGGAGCATTTGGAGAGAGATGTTAGGATGCTAAGCGGGCGTCTGGGGGATTGGATGGCGGTGGTGCGCGACATGAGGCAAGTGGAGCAGGAGCAACCGACGACCCAAATCGCAGCCTCAGAACTCGCCGGCGTCCGAGCTCAAAACGCTGGGCTCGTCAACACTAATGCAGCTGACGACACGGAGACACACCAACCAGAGCTGCAAGGAGGTGCAGATCAGCGGCGCGAGTTCCGGGCCAAGTTGGAAATTGTCCTTGAACGCATGCATAGAGCGTGCAACGGATGTGACTGACACCATCGCACAGACGGAGAGCGCTGAATGAGGCATTTCACAAAGCAGTATCGACACTGCTACTCTTACGCTATGGGTCTTCTAGAAGCAAACTGTAGCTATCATAACCTATCTACACCCCCATGTCATCTTTCATCCCAATGCCCCTGACTCTCACCGTGACACTCCCTTCGTCCTAAAACTGACTGAACTGTCGCCTCAATGCCAGACCATAACGAAAGTAAACGACGAACCTTTTCAGGGTTGGCAAGCATGTACCTCCGGTGGATAACGAAGCGCCTGACCCATGATTTGGGGATGAAAATGCTCAACATGAAGACCTGCCAGAGCACCTGCGCACTGTCAAAGCCGACCAGGCTAAAGCTAACAGCCAAGTTTTCTAGTTCCCAGATTCAGAGTCAGGGTCTACCGTCCCAGCGGTCAAGAGGTCGTTTGAAAGTCCTAGATGTTTGATCCTAGCAACTTCAGCGGTTACTAATTTCCTGAAGCACTTCGTTCCCTTCTCGAAGCACAGAGATACGTATGACGTGTTCGGTATCTATGTCACAGGTCGATGGTGGTGGGTGCAAGCCGATTCTTGGTCCTTTTCGTTGGATTCAGCACTATTAAGGACTTTCTTCTTTTCTGCGTCAATCTCTTCTGCTCATTCCCTCCGCAGTCTCCTCTTCCTACCCCTAAGTCTCATCTTGATGGCGAGCTGTTACAAGTATAGAGATGTCGATACTTTAATCATGGGGAGTGTCTCTGCTACTTATAGAGGCTTCATCCCAAGACTATTTTAGTACTTAGATGAGACTCCGTGGATTAGATTGTATGGACAAGCGGTTGGAGAGTCGTGCAGTTTGGCTGTGATAGATGGAGAAAGAAGGGTGGAACATGCCCCGTTCTCGGCTTATGCTTAGGGGAGAATGATCGAGACTGGGAGAATTAGGTGATATGGAGTGTCCATAACACTGCATGTTCAGGCTATATCGTGTGGTAGTGGTCGAATGATTGTTGGGTTAGGCGATAAAGATATAACGATGCTGCCCAGTGGGTCAATAGGCTTTCCTTACATGTCTGTTCTTGAGAGCATTGATGGTATTCGGCATCGGCTTTGTTGTAAATGTCGGCTTGAATGGACTCCAAAAGTGCAGGGATGGTGGTGGCTATGTCAGCACTGGAAAGCTGCGCTTTGCTTTTATGATCGCACCTCGTGGTTGTGATAAATGCCCTTGGAAGATCCTTGGGGCTAGGATTGAGCCGCAATGTAACAACCCTGAGCTCCCAATTATTGAAAATGAAACCGGAGGGATGTCATTCCCTTGGAACCACATCTATGTGGACGGATGCGAAGCGGATAATTTCTAACACCACCGGCTCCCTGTACAAGTCTGAAATGCCCTTTTCGGTCGCCCTAGTAGTAATGCCTATTGTGATGAAGACCGCCCGATTCTTTGCTGCCCTTGGTGGACTAACCAGGTCTCTGTTATCACTGTGGACGAAAACCATAGCACCTATTGATCGCGCACAAAGAGCCCAAGCAGTTTGCAATATGTGCATTGAGAATGTATGCCCGCCACTTTCACCTCTCCGTGCGGGATCCCCAGTTGCTGTTCGACGACCATTTTCTCACTCGCCACCTTGGGAGAAGCCAGCAATTCCTCGTGGACTGCCCCGTAGATGGCAAGAATATTGAAGACATCCTGGGTTACTTCCTGTTCCGTGAAGTGCGCACTGGGAAGGGCATGTGGTATTGGATGCCTTTGGTGTAGTATCTGTACATGGCAGTTTTCAAGACTGGATGGACTGCGAAACGTTTCTGGAGTTCGCTCGTATCGCTTGGAGCCAAATACAGCGGTCAGCTTATCCACTTTTCTTGTTCGATCAAATTAGAGAGTGTGTTCTCGCTTACCATGCGGTAACCCAAGTAACCTCAGCAGAGAATCCTTGAATATGATCTACCTCACGCTATAGGTTCTCTTCAAATATAAAGAGAGGAGGATCGCAATTTTTCACGCCCATACGTCTAATTCATGCATCAAACCAAGCCAGGGTTGGTTCCCAGATAGCATAGGAGGCGAGTTCAAGGAGACCACATTCTATTCACATCTTTCTTGATTAGTAAAAGGGATTTCACGATCCTGAGAACGCCTAGTAGAACTTTCACCCACGCATGACGTAGCGGCCAGGGATCATGCACGTGCATCGTTCCCCAGCACGCGCGCCGGTAGCGGGCCGTCCCGCAGCACAGACCATGTACTGCCAGGGGCTGCGCGTGGGCTGCGAGCGGGGCTGCGATCAACTTCAGCCAATTCTAAAGCCGACCGATGCAAAATCTTCCTTCGTATTTCTGAGTCTCCACCTCCGCCTCCCAAGAGAATGTATCTTCACCAACAACCATTACTACCACGCCCGTCTCTGGGTTAGATTCCTCAGACCCTGCGCAGGTGCTCGGCTGCACCACTGGTCCGCTCTTGACTTGCACCACTCAAACATACATTCGGGGCCACCAATGGCCTCACAAGTAAATGGCCACATCTTTGACCTCCAACTCCAACAGTTAGAGCCTTCGACCCTTTGACCCGCATGACAAAATCCACCAGACCAGCCAACAGCCACCGCCGTATACCGCCACATGGGCCAGTGAACACGGGATTGGATCGAAGGTCAACGGAGGCGTGTACATGAGCGCCGGTGAATAAGCATTCTTGGTGGTTATTTTTGCTGCAGCACATTGAAGGAAGTCCCTTCTTCCCTGTGAGACTAGTCTAGGAACCAAGACCGCGTAGCAGGGTAGTGTTCCGCAGCTATAATTATGTTTCTTGGTTGGTGAAGCGCCCAAAGCTATTGGAAGTAGTCATAAGTTCTCGTGGGCATTCATTTCAATAACATCTGTTTAGGTTGCTGCTTTACCACTACGACTATCTAGCCTATACCCCGACAAATAGGTCTCGCTGAATATACGGGCAAAGTTTTCTCTATCGACTGTGCTGCTAGGAGACTAGCCGGCCCAACTAAGGCAGCAAAACCTTATCATAAGATTCATATATTGGTTATCGAGAAAGAGGAAAGGGGGATAAAGCTGAAGAAGCAGTGAGAAAAGGAACTTTCGCTGAAACTGGTGAGTCCGAAGTTCTGGCGCTGATGGGAATGACTGTGGCAAAGTGGTTTGGAGCCAATGCGGTACTTAGACTAAAGACTATAGGCCAATTAATATCCTTTCCGCGAAATTTCTACCCGACACGCCCTGCAACATAATACCCATACAGCAAAAGGCCAATCTACTTACGAATAGTCCGCTCACAAAATTTCTGGACGAATTTTTGGGTGATGAGATCGTTGTCGAGATGATGGTTCACTAAAATTATACAATACTCACCGCCATGCATCCCAAAAGCTCAAGCTCAAGTTCAGCGCTCTTCCACGCAAAACTTCCGTGCCTCTTATCGTTTGTTCACCGTCTTGAGCATAGCATCTACGTCACGTACATGAATTCGTTATGGGACAGTATACTTGTCTGACTCCCTTGGGCCGTATGTGTGGCCTCCAAGATCTCCGACCGGTACTACCTCTTTCACTAGGAGGAGAATGAGAGGCACAGAGCATTCTGAGCTCGAAGAAGAGTTTGATTAAGCTCAACCACGCGTAAGCGGCGATTACATTCTGAGCTCGACGATGGGTTAATACTTGTCGTGCTTGGGGGCAACTGAATCTACATTACCGGCCTTGACGCGGCAGGGTACACAAGTTTGGTTAAGAGCTTTAGTAGCTTGCCGGTCTGAAAGTCTAAGGCATGAACCATTTGATGAATAACGGTCAAGCATAGCAAAAGCGCCGCTACCTTCACGGAGAAGAGTAATGTGCTCGTGTTGCAGTCCTCTCTTTCAAAGGCTTAAGGCATGCCGGACTACTGGGCTCGATCGTGCTCCCCATTTTGTTCGATTGGTAGCTTCAAACTACAAGACCTTCGCCTTCAGTGTTTGGGTTGCTACGCACTTTCAGAAACCATATCTAGCGAAGCTGAAGCAGTACTAGACTATTTTTGTGAGTTAACTGCAGTGTTGCCTGTCTTTTTTATGCTTTACTAAAGTCTAGCTCAGATAGAATCGAATCGCTTTGCTGCTCACCTGCACTTTGCCCATCCTCGAAAGTCCTAAAAGAGGCTCGCTTCTCACCGTCGGAGGAAGATGTCTATAATCCTGCCAAATATCATGTCCAACTCAACTTCTACCTTACGCCCACACGAGCGCGAAACCCAGAGGCGAGACAGCGCTAGGATAGGATCCCATTTACCACAATGAAGGTGTAGCAAACAACGGCATCGACTTCAAGCGACTGCAACCATCGGCCGGAAAAAAGACATGTGGTGGTCACTCAGCAAATCTTTCTGTCACGGGAAGAGGTTTTGTCAAGTTAACGTACAACCACCTCGGCGGACTTGATTTGCAACCACCGCATCAATCGGCTCCGGAGAACGGCGAGACACTGGCGTACGCGAGGAAGCGCGCACAGAGAGTCTTGGGCATATGTTAAAGGCGCTTCTGAATGAGCTATATCAGCTTCGGATTCTGGGCCTGAAGTGGGCTAAGAGGACTCCATCTCAGCTGCTGGATGCTGCAAGTCGAAGATGTGGGCTTACATACGAGGTTGCTTGATTAGGTAGATGCCTTTCAATAAGATTAAACTAGATGGAGGGAACCTGTATGATGTAGTTTTATTCTTTAGCTTAGGGGACGAATTGCTTGAAGCCATCGGGCGTGCTTAATTCCAAAACAAAAGTGGAAATGAAAGCCTGTAGTAAAGAAGCCGGCTTCGTAAAAGCATTGTGGCAAAATAAGTGCTGTGAAGATCGTCACGTCAATTGCATGAAACTGTACTTCTGCTATACATGTTCCGAGAGCGCTTGCGTATGACAAAAGCAAATTGAATTAACTAACATTGTGAGTTAGAGGGGATACCGTTATTCAAGTCATTGATATAAGCTTTAGTTTCGCGAACAAGATTAGTAAAAAAGATCTACCTTGCTATCTTCCAGCCCGGTCAGATCACTACCCAGCCTCCCGGAGCTCGTGTTGAACTTTCATCTCACATATCATTCAACACATCACTGCCTCATTCACAGAGATACCCCCAACAGACCCATCACTACTCTCCTCTATACCATCAAGAGATTCTGACCGAGGTTATTCATTTGTGTGATCAATATGCTGGGCATGCAACCCTTCATGCTACCTTGGCGAAATCGCGGTTCGACCAGTCCGAAGCACACCCCACTTCGCTCACATCCCTTTTCAACGAGCTTGATTCGTCCGTTTGAAGCGAAATCCAGACTTTGTATTCGAAAGTTTCGTCCTTGGAATACCCAACCTTCTCCACCGATAGCCGTCTCTCCACGTGCCAACTCCGGCCACTGCTCAGGCGACGAGTCCTCATTTTTTGCAATGACCTCTTCAATGCGCATGCCAACGAGAAAATCTTCCATGCCGCCGGGTCCGAATCTCATCAACATATACGCCCTGGCGTTGTAGAGGAGCATATGAGGGGAGGCGTGGCATTGCTTAAGAAGTGATCAGGCGTGTCGAGATTTTGGAGCCTAGCTTGGGGATGGTAGCCTCGGACAGTTCGCCGGCGTGGTATTCCACCTGTTCGAACTGGGCATTTATTCAGATCTTCTTGTTCAGTGCTGGTGCCTGCAGCATATACGCTATTGGAGAGCTCTTCGTGGCATATCACACTGGTGTTGAAGCTGCCGACACCGCGGTCGATCGAAACGCGGAGACGTTCCGTGTGGAAAGTCTATTTGCACCTTCGACGGCCCGGCCCGTTCCAGTAAATGCAAATCCAGAACAGGAACCAGGACAATGACTCCATATTATGCCTGAAAACATAATCTTCGCCATAGAGCGCTCCAGTTGCCATGGACACGTTCGTACAAATTTCGCGCGGTATTCCAGATGCATCCTCACGGTCGATTTTGATAGCAAGGTCGAAATCCATGAGCGAAGGTACATCATACCATCTCTCGGTATGAGTATACCTCTTGAGGCCGTTGTCCAGTAACGTCGAATGGAAGCCCATTCCTTGACATGCACACGTATCCGATGATCGCTGAAAATGCGCATCTAACAATCATTATTGACATCAAAAGACTCAGGCCTTACGACCCACAGTTGGTCAAATTTATGTATCACGAAAGGCATCGAGTCGGTTGTAAGATTTGCCTTGATTGTCGCTAATGACAATGCGCTGAAGTAGTCATTGGAAAAGGCGACGTATAAGGCAGCTAACTAAGGAGCGGTGCAGACCTACAGCTCTAAGGAGGCAGAGAGAGGTTGATGTAAAAGCAAATACAAGCTGGGGTTCGAGCGTGTTGGGAGTGCAGATGCGAGAAGTTGTGAGAAAATGCAGCACGATGTCACGTGAACAACTTCGGTAATGAGATTCACCGACACCCAATGACACTTTGACCCAGCAAATATAGCAATTCAGCATCCGATAGCAATCTCCTCCTCCTCCTCCTCCTCCTCCTCCTTCTCATGTGTCCCAGATAATATGACATTTTCTTTCTCCCAACTTATCTTTTCGCTCGTTCGACAATCGCTCGCGCCGTGGGTAAGCCTTGGCCTTCTGCATTCGTTGGCAAGCTCTGCATCCAAGACGGGAGCGCACATGAGACATGATTGCTACACAATGAAGTTCTCCCCTCATCTAATCCTCACTCCTCGCATCCCGTGTCTGCTCATCACCGAAGTCGCAGTTCATTAGACCCTCGCCTCTCTGTTTCGCCGCAACAGCAAGGCACCGCGCACTGAGGTGCAAGCGGAGGCTGACACGCCAGACATGATAGACTATGAGCCAGGTATGTTCCCCGCTGTCTTCATCTTTCGCTAGACCAGAATACTAATTCGTGGCAGACTCCGATATCGCTTCAGACATTGATGACATCCATCTGGCCCCCGATCTCTCGTCTCGCATTTTGCCAAAATCCCAACTCGCAGAACCACGTAATATTTACGATACAAGGAGGCTGGATGATATGCCCACGGACAGGCCGGATGGCTATGATCATGACCTCAATATGCGCGTCAACTCTGGCCCCAGCTTTCAGGCTTCCAGCAGCCAGGCAGATGCTGAGACTCATCCCACTTCCTCCAACCCTTTCAGACCCAACTCTAAGATTTCTGCCAATTTCTCTCCGAACAATCCTTTCAGGCCTAACTCTAAGACTTCTGCCGATTTCTCTCCCAACAACCCCTTCAGGCCCAACTCTAAGACTTCTGCCAACTTCTCTCCCAACAACCCTTTCAGGCCCAAGTCTAGGAGTATTCCTGCAGACCAGCCCAGGAGTCATCACGCCGACCCCTTCAGCCGCTGCTCTGCAGTTTTTGACTTTCCTTCTCCTTCAAAGGATTCCGACAAGCCTACCAACCCATCGGCAGCCCACTTCGGGGTAGACTTTAACC
>AJFK01000126.1:0-74486 GCA_000467715.1 Hysterium pulicare CBS 123377
AGTACTAAGCTAGCTAGAATATTAATATTCTAGACGCGCTATATTTAATTCTACACACGCTATACTAGATTTAGAGGGAGGGGTGCATATAGTAAACTTAGGAATAGTGCGCGTAGTGAGAGGAGTGGTGCAGGTAGCAGTCACTATACTTTATATGCTATCTTAATATTTAGACAGTTTTCGTTATATAAAGTTAGGAAAGCTAGTTCTTACTATAGGTTTCGCCTTTTTAGTAAAGTTAGGTTTGCACATTAAACCTAGAGAAAATCACAAATGTATTTCTTGATTGCTATCGTAATGATTTTCATCCTTTAAATATTCTATTCCACTCATTAAAGATTAAATTTTAGAGATTCCGCCGATTAATGGCCGGCTCTTGACTTGACCTTCACAGCTACAATCTCGAAACCTCCTCTGACTGCCATTCTCTCGACCTCCGCTCTCGGGCCCCATCATCAAACCAACTCCTGCTCCATCTTATCAACCCGTCTCCGTAGCTCTATAATCTCAGCATGCTCCGCCTTACGCCGTTCATGCACAGCGACGCAAGCGAAGACGAAAAGCACTAAATGCTCCGCCCTGTTCACCCATTAATTCCATTTTTCAAAAGAAAACCCACCTAACAAGATATAACATACCCAGAAGCAAGCGCAAAAGCCATCGCAGCATCATGAAAACCCGACCCCTCCCAAATAAAAATACTAATAACCCCGGCACTGACAATCGCAGCCCCGAGACAGAAATCCAGCGCAATGTGCGCGCCAGGGTGGATACCGCGTTTAGAGCTTCTAAGGGCTACAGTGGTGAATTCAGCGATGTTCCAGAGAAGGGCTGTGATAATCTATTTGGTGTAAGCGATGCATGGAGAGTTGGTGATGGGTGGGTAGGACTTACGATTGGAAGCATGATTACATCCCAGCTGGTGCCGACGTCGCTGTAGTAGTCGCAATCGCCTTGCCATGAGTTGTCTAGTATGGTTAGAGAGTGTGGACGGGGAGGTAGGGGAAGGGAAATTGAGGAGAAGAGGGAAGGTTTGGGGTACGCACTGCATCCTGGGCGGTAGATGACGCCAGTTACGATGTATAATATCACGGCGATGAGTTCCAGGAACGCAGTAGCCATTCTTATACCTAGAGGCCAGGTGAAAGGAATTCCGGCAATTGTTTTCGCCATTTTGGGAACTGGTAGTATCTTGACTTGACTTAGTAGAATAAGTTCTGCGAGAGGTACAAGTATAACAAGAAGAGTATGTGTGATAAAAAGGAAAACAAGCAGTATGAAAAAGAAGACAAACCTGAAGTTAAGTATTCCCTGAGCATCTGCTAGAGATGTTGTTGTGTGGTGTCTCAAACTATCCGAAAGCGGTAAAGCCTCAACACTGCCCCAATCCTTTGGCGCGATCTTGCCGGGCTGTGACCACGGAGAATTGGGCGCAGAGTATCGCTAAACACTGGAATCGAGGGATTTTTGGGTCAAATGTGCCTCGTATGCCTTGGCGTCGTTAATGCAATGATTGTTGGATTGAGATTTCGCTTGGCACGGTTCAGAATACGGGAGGTACCGGTCAATGTACCTGGAGCTACCTATAGATTTCCCAAAAGAAGATATAGCTTGCAAGGGCTCAATAGAATTCGAGAAAAGCCTTGAGATAGGGTATGTAGTACATATGTAACTGCTATAAGCTCCGTACGCCATGCTAATGAGAACTTTTTGGCCATAACCCTGAAATGCAGGCCTGGCCATAAGACATATAATGTCCGAAAGAAGAACAGTAAGAAAACCACCACATCAGTATCCAACGCTCAACGGATGTGACGTCCTGTAGCGAAGCTTCATCCAAGCTTCGTCGAAGGGCCTGACTTTTGGTTGTGAATAAAAAAGAAATAAAGCGCACATGGGAATGTAGGGTATTCCGAATGGCTTTCAATACTCCTCCACCATCATCATCGTAGATTTGTTCCAGAAGATGTTGCCATAGTTGTGGGAAGTCATAATGTCGTGCTCGATGTCGGTCTGGGGAATGCCCAACGCACCCCAGCCATCAAGAATCGTCTCTGGTGTTGCCTCGCGACGCAGTTGTCGATTCTTCGCCAGAACACGGTCGAAAGGAAGGGTTTTGGGTTTCTTGAGCAGCTTAGGCATGGGGCTCGTAGGCATTGGTTGCTGGATCATGGCTGATATAGGTTGGGGTACGCCAGATGGGGAGGTCAAGGCAACTCTCTTGCTAGTGGAGTACTGCGGAATCTAGGAACTGATTAGATGATTTCAGATAGATATCACTGGTTGAAGGGATATTACTGCGCAGGTAGAGTAGGGAAGAGTAGGTTTCGGTTTGATAGTAGGCTGTCTCCAATGCTTCAGTGGAGGCGAAATGATTTCACGTTTGAATGTCGTGAAGTTTGCACCATCAACAAAGTCGTCGACGAGAGTGTTTGGAACCTTGCAAATCGTAAGTAATTAGAGAGTTGCTGACAAGCCGTAGATACTCACGGTCCGAGAAATAGATTTCTGAAAATGTATTGCACTGCTTAGAAAGGGGCTGATCGGTAAGTCATTGTCCACAAGATCCTTCAACGCCTCCGTGAGTCGCTCTTTGCATCGATTGGCTTTCTCGCGCTTGGTGTTCGTCTAAATACTATCAGTTTACGGACATTCAATCACATGGAAAAGATACAACGAACATTTTTCAGAGGGATCAATGAAGGATTGGTGGTGGGACTGCCATGCAAGGTGGAATTGGACTCGGCAGGGGTATAGCCCATGGAGGGTAATTGGGTTTTCTTCAATCGTGGTTTGAGCGGCTGCGGGCGAGGGATGTTCCGTAGCGCTTTGTCCTCGGGTTTGGTCTGGAATGAAGACTTGGTTACTCCCTTAGAGCTCTTGAGATGGAAGAGCAAATTCGATTGATCGACTTTGCAGTCCGTAGATGGGGGATCGCGCGGAAGATCGTCCATATCCATGCGTGTCGCCATCCAGTAGAGAGCTTGGGCAACATGCTGGACAATGCAAGAGAGACCGAATTGCATCTTCAGTGATGTATTGAAACTTGTTATGTGAGAAGTTGTAGAGGGACGGTAGGGGTTTGGTCTGGTGTTGATCCGTGAGACTATCAGCTTAGAGCTAGATAGACGAGAAGATGGATTGACGAGAAGCAGCTAGGCTACTATCCGTGTGGTGTGGTCTGAGTTGAAGTAGAAAGGGTTTGAGGAGCCAATTGATTGAAGAAGTCGCAGTTGAGTGGTATACAGTTGAGTTGACCAACGGTGTTGTTGAAGCGGAGAGCGCACTAGTGGAAAGAGGTCCTTATACCTGCGCTAAGAAGTGATACGCTAGTACTCGCACACGCTCGCGATGGTATTCGGTGGTCGTATCATGTGGAGTTCCTCGAGATATGGTCCGAGCCTGGATTAGAGCGGACATGGTGAATGGAACGGCTTTTGTCCCGCTGGTCCTGGCACCATATGCCACACTCGCACGAACCTTGAGGATGTAGACCTTGTCATCGTAGGGTGACAGTGAAAGAGGCCGCATCGGAGTAGGAGTCCTTGCGGGTAGCGGCGTGATTACCGTATCTGCCCTATCAAAATTGCCCGCAGCATCAGGCATTGCCTCTCATCACCCATGATTGTCGTGGATAAGAAGCGAAGGAAACCGAAACCTCGAATTGCAATCACAAAGTTAGGAAACGCCAAAATACATCATGCTAGGTGTTCGCAGCTGATGATACATATGATAGCCTTGAGGTACAGGAACTCTGGGAACGAAGTGGTATATAATGAAAGACTGTCAGTTAATATAATTTCTGTGCATCCTTTGAATGTGCCAATGCCTTGATATTTGTAAAATGCATGTTGCCGATTTGGTTTTCTGCAATAAACAAAGATGTCGTTTGGCAAACGACGTGACAGCTTTACAACTGACTACATTGGGATGTTGCCTAGGCAGAGAGTACCTTAAGGCTCGATTTGTCGCTGGAATTGTTCGATACCCGGAGATTTCATTTCTTAATACCAACCACGACTAAGTTCCTCGGACTCATCTCATATTCGAAGACGGGTTCAACCCAAGCTCTCTCCACTTGTTCTTGCTCTTTCAACCAAAGCCACCGGTCGACTACAATGATCGCTTCGACGACCCCCGCGCTGAAAGCCATGAGACTCCACATGATACTCAGTTCCTTCTTCTTTACTTTAAACCTTTCCTCGTAGTCTCGTATATCTTCGTCTGTGAGTCCTTCCATCTTTGACGCAATGAAGCTGGGATCAACCTCGCAAAAAGTGTTCGGTCCTGTGAGTTTCCCAACAGCTGCGCGAACATAAGACACAAAGTCTTTGTAGGCAAATTTTCGAAGCGTGCCAATCGTCAGGGGCGTTGTATCTCCATTTGAGCTAAGACCTGGTCCACGTCCTTCCGGTGGAGTCCAGTTGACCTTGCTTGTGTGGCCGGCAGCCGAGACGCCACCACCTACGATTCCGTCGGAGTCAACGGGAGCGGAAACAACGCCTCGGTCCAAGAAGATGCGCTGGAGCAATGCGCGATAGAAGTGACGAGTGAAGAATAATTCGCTGTCTTCATGGCCCCAGTTTTGTGGAGCTTGAACAGCCATCATTCGAGCGGTGATGTTAAATCGGATACCAGTTGAAGTTCCAGTGGAGCCATTTTTCGATCGGAGAAGCGGAGACTGCGGAAGGGGATAGTTCATAAGTCGATCCGACATTGGAAACCCATGAGGGTCGAAAACTGTTGACGTGGAAACAAGCCGGGGATGATTAGGCCGTAGAGAAGGTAGCTTGTAAGTTGGTGGACCGAGACGTTCAGTGACTAGGTTGTAGCAGCAGCCTACCATTGCTACTGCGGCCACAGAAGGGTTAAGTAGAAGAGAACGGAGACCATGATGGACAAGATTACCGCAAGAATGAAGCGATATGACCATGAGGTTTGGATCTTTCGATTTAGGAACGGCTTGAAGATCAGTTGGCTCGTCAACTATCATAGACTGCTCCAATGCGTTCTCTTTTTGGACTTGCGAACTGTCTAGCACCTGATCAACGACGGGACGCAGGTCGCCATCTTTGATCCGATGCTCCACGTACTGCACGCTTCCGTGACCGTCAGTATAGACTTGTAGCGTCGTTGTGACAGTCTTTCTGCCCTCGGCACCAACACTGCTACCTTCGTTAATTGAGTCCTGCTTCACGGTAGCATTCTCATCATGATCTGCTGTTACAGGAGGTACAACGCAGCCAGCTAAATCGCAATCTTGCGCTTGTTTTTGCTTTTGCAAGCTGGCCCGGTATTCTTTCTTGTTCCTCATGATTAATGGCTTCGTCACAAGCTTTGCTAAGACATCCATGTTCTTAGCACCTTCGATGTTGTGTTGCTTGCTCTCGACGGCAACGATATGTTTAGAATACGGTAACGCCGCTAAAGCGCGGCCAAGGTAATTCTGTCCCGAGCCAAAATCCACGAGATGGGTGATTTCCTTATTCCGCGAAACTGCTATGTCTGAAGTCAGCCTATCTACGTAACGGGCAAAGTTATCAACTTCGTGAACTTTTTTGACTTTCATGCCGACTGCGATATGGCGAGCTATAGTGCTTTTCTGTGGTGAAGCCCCTGAGTTCTGCGGAGGAACTTGACGGTTCAAAAGGTGTTTCCGGACTTCTGTGAGATATTGAACCAGGTTCTTAGGAGGTACCGGGCCTCCACGCCATGACAGAAATGCTTTTGAATCATGGCCTACACCATTGGGAATAACTTGATCAAAATCATGCAGATCTTCTCTCATGAGCAAGTCTAGGATGTCCATGATATCCCGGTCTTTGAACCAGTCTCGCCATTCTTGAGGGAGAACAGTAGAGTAGAGATCTGGTGTTCTCGTGTAAAAGTCCAGAATATGAACGCCTCCACACAAGGTTTGTAGTAGCCATGAGGATGTCGCGAAGCTCAGGAGTGACTCAACATATGTGTCCACATCGGCGAATTCAGCCGGAAGAGGGAGGGAAGACTCGGGGCCCATGGTGATCCGGAACACATTTATCTTGACCCATTCGGATGGGGATCAGCACGTCGAATCCACTCATCAAGTCTCAGCTGTTGGAAGGGTGAAAAGTTGAAGTTGACGCCAAGGGAATGAAGCTGGGTGGTCCGTGACCTTCACGTGGTCGGTAATTCTTCCGCATAATCGT
Source organism: Hysterium pulicare CBS 123377 (assembly GCA_000467715.1). Lineage (NCBI taxonomy): Eukaryota > Fungi > Ascomycota > Dothideomycetes > Hysteriales > Hysteriaceae > Hysterium > Hysterium pulicare. The sequence goes on from AJFK01000126.1 coordinate 6,189, forward strand.
CATCTCCAAGGAATTCCCAGAGACTCAACGCCCGTTTTATCCACAAGTCTTTCTTACACTTTTAATTTCAGAGTGACTCCTGGCACCAGCCCGTTCTCCAGTCAACATGATGTCCACGTCAAATGATGAGGACCCCTTCCTGCAGGTTCAGGCGTGAGTTCAATTACACTCCCATTCCGGCCACGCGCCTGACAAATGTAACTAGGGACGTTCTCTCCGCGCTGAACACTACGCGCCCTTTGTTCGCTTCATACCGACGCATTCGGTCCTCCGCATCTTCGGCGGACTCTCCAGAGCTTATAGAAGCTCGAAATGAGCTCGAGCAGACCTTACAAGACCTTAACTCAGACCTCCGAGATCTGATAGAGAGCGTTCAGGCAGTTGAACATGACCCATATCGCTTCGGCCTTGAAATAGATGAGGTTGAACGCAGGCGTCGCCTGGTCAAGGAAGTTGGAGATGAGGTGGAGAACATGAGGGAGGAGCTACTCAAGACCGTTCATGATGCACAGGGCAAAGGAAAGGCCGCCATGAACGGTGACATGCTGCCAGACCCTGATTCATTTGATGATCAGGATGACTATGCTGTTTTTGAACAAGAGAGACAAATGGAAATGATGCACGAGCAGGACGAAGCTCTCGACGGAGTCTTTCGCACCGTTGGCAACCTACGTCAGCAAGCCGACGACATGGGCCGCGAGCTCGAAGAACAAGGCGAGCTACTCAACGATGTTGATAATGTGGCCGATCGAGTCGGAGGCAAGCTACAAACTGGACTGAAGAAAGTTGGATGGGTCATCAAGAAGAACGAAGGTGGGAAATTTTCCATTTCGATCAGGCTGGAGTCATGTTATGCTAACAGACTGCCTCTGAATAGACAGGATGTCGAGCTGCTGTATAGCCGTTCTCATTTTCGTCCTGATCCTGTTGCTTGTTTTGCTTCTCATCCTTTGAGCGAGCTCGGACGTTGTTCAAGCAACCTTCAAATTGCACACCTAACTACCTCTTTGGGGCTGCAGAAGCCCCAGCGCAGATGACACAGAACCATGCGAGCATCAGCGATGACTTATCATCGGAATTTAAATCCGAGATGTCGCAATGTCAAGTGGAGGCGTCGCGCATCAAGGTTCATCACTCTGGAGACCAATCAGCAGTTACTACCCAGTCCGGATGAAGGTGGACGAGATCCACTCATCTGTGTCCTTCGCTTGGTCAACCGCATGGACATCGGAATGAGGGTATCTCCTGGTGATACAGCAAGGACCGCGTCGCCAGTACCACCGGTTGGCCAGGCTTGGCTAGCTTTGTCGGAATTATTGGTGGCCTAGGAATATGAGACTATGCGATAATGCAGGTACTACCCCGGAAACCTTAATTGCACGTGTTGCGCATTCAGTAGACTGCCAGCATTGCGTCCTTAATCTTTTCCAATCGCTCGAGAAGTGGCGCACGCCTCATTCACTCTTCTTGCGACTACTGTCTATAAGATCCTCCAGCAGATTGATCATGTTAGCCTTGCGTTGGTTCGGAATAATTGTCGTGTCGTTAAGATGTTTCTCCCAGGCCCGCCAAACAGCAGCGCTCCCTGGTTGGTCTACGAATCATCCATCTCCAACATTCCTCGCTTCTACTCTTTGCGTAACATTCCTTACATTTCCCATTTGTCGGCCAGATGTTCCATCCGTGCTTTTGGAATGCGTCTAATACATTCAGTACTATTCAAGTGCCAAACAGTCGTTACCACCCGCGCCTGAGACGCGGTTGGTCGGAGGTGTGGCTTCAGGCTCAATTGGGAGTGCTGTTCCACCTTTACAGCAACCCAGCAACAGCTTCGGAAGCTTTCAATTCTCAGCCGCTCTTTTGAATTCCAACTGTATCCAAAAGACCACAAGGTCGATGGAAATTCTTTCTCTTCAGTGCGATGAGCCTGTCCTTCGCTTCTCCATTCACTTCATGCTGTCCTTTGCCCCATAACGATTTTTATTACTGTCCTAGCAGCTGTTTTCCTTCCGACTGCTGATCGCACCTACGTCAATTGATGGCCCGATCCGAGGGTAGCAGTGGTGGAGCTTCCCAGCTGCCAAAGTCAGAGGCTACCGCTGTGTCTATCACTCTTTCAAAGAAGCAACTTTCCCGCCGCCAATTGACACTGCTTGCAATAACTGTTTGCCTTCACGCTTTGCTTTGGACCTCTATCTTTTCGTTCATAGTGACTCTGTATTTGTTCGGAGCAGATCCTGGGGACAGCACCAATGTGGCAACAAATGTCTTAACACTCCTCTCAGTAGGTACTCCCGCAACCTTGCGCACATAGCATGACTTACAAAAGTCTTAGTCCCTTGTATCCATAGCCTATATCGTCCTTCACACCTTCGTCGCTATAAGACATAACACTTGGTTCGAACAAAGGCCGCACCTAGCAGTCGTCAAGAGGACGTCCCATGTCGCCATTCGTCTAGCTGGTACACTATGCGCACTGTGGATTCTTACCACAGGGTGGAACATGATAACAGTTGCACGCAAACCTGCGTGTTCACCTAGTAGCCAGACTCTTCCTGGTTGGGAGTCCGGAATAACATGTCGTCTTGGTCGCGCAAGTATTGCGATGTCACTCATTGCACTGTAGGTGGCTATAGTGCGTTCGCATTGTTCAAGCTGACTTCTGGTTTTAGCATCACTTCTTGTATCCTATTCGGCATTCTCGCTGTTGTGCGGCGCCCCTTCGAAGCTCACCTGTTCAAATGGAACTACAAGCATCCAGTTCAATCAGGCCCAACTCCTAGTGCATCAAGAAGGCCTTCCCGCAGCGCCTCTTTTTCCTCGGAAAAGTCACATACATGGATGTCCATGCATAGAAGCATAATGACTGAATCCAACGCAGACGTGGAGACTCTTAACCTTGAATCTGCCTCGATGTCAACAATGACACTGCACGAACCATCTCCCATTCGCTCAATTGGCCTGGGAATATTTACTTCCGAAGCACAACCACCGCCTCTCCCTCCAGTCTTTACTATTCCTCCGCGGACCTCTTCTGCAAGAGCCACGCCTCCAACACCATCATCCCGGAGAAGCTCCCGAACCTCACTGAGGGGTACACCGCCCCCCATCTTCCAACCGTCTGTATCCCATAACCACCTTCCTCCACCGCCGCGAATGTCAGCTCTTGTAGCTCCGTCTGGTTTCGTTCCACTTTCCATTCCACCCAATTTCTCAGCATCTGCCTGGCGCGCAGTCCATCCGCCTGTCCCGTCGCCGCTGGGCGGAGTCGCATCACGCTCATTCCCAAATCTGCAAAATGCTAACAGTTCTACGCCCAATTTCTCATACCTAAACCGACACTCACGTTCCATGCAATCACTCACTCGGCCACACCGCCTGAGCTCCACAACACCCTCCGGCAGTATAGCATGGAGCTCCCAGAGCGGCTCAAGCAACGACGACAGGAGCGGAAGCCCCGCCACCAGCATCACCAGAAGCAGTACCATGAATTCAAGCGCCAGCGTCGTTATGATGGGCGGAGCCACAGGAGTCATAATCCCGAGCCGACGCTCCAGCAGCAACGCCACCTCCAGCACATCCTCAAAAAGCAGTAAATCCCGCCTCGGCCACATCCGACGCGCCAGCGCTCCTGATGCCAACATAGCCGTCGGAAACGGTCGCTGGCCTAAAGGGTGGAGACCTCGACTCGAAGCGCAAGGTGAAGCGGTTGAAGATCGGCCTAACATCAAAGTCACGATTCCGCTATCAACGAACTTCTCTGCTTCCTCGTCGCGCGATGTCAGTGGGAATAATTCGAAAGACAATAGCCCCGATGAGGAAAACCGGATTGATTTCGCCAAGGAGTTGGAATTGAGGTTGGGGTTGGGGATTGTGATGCCGAAGGGTGTGCAGCCGTTACGAAAAACGAGGAGTTTAAGTCCGCTTAGAAATTCGGAACTAGTGGGGGAGAGTGAGGTTGGAGATGAGGCGGTGGACATAAGGAGGGCGAAGACGGTCAAGAGTCCGAAGAAGGAGAAGGAGATGGAGGGAGTGGGGATGAGTAAAGAGGTGGCTAGGGAGCTGACGTTAAAGGAATTGACGATGAAGCCTTTGCCCAAGATTTCGGCGTTGTAGTTTCTGCGTCGGACTCAACATCTGGGATATTTTCTTTGGCTTTGGAGGACATTTGCAAAGCTAATCACAGCATATTTTCTTTTTCTCTTCAACTATCACAGCTCCTGCCATTGACTTGGCATACACTTTTCTTTTCTTTTCTTTTCTTTTCTTCTCCATCTCATCAGCTCAGCATCATCTCCATACTGGAGCAGCCGGTAAAAAGCGCAATCGATCGTACGATAGAGTTGGTACCATCGGGTCCACCGTAAACCTAATCCAGGTTTCATTTGTATTACTAGAGTTCATAACTCGGCATGGTCTAGGAGTACGTGTTAAGTAGAATGTATTGTACTATTATATCTCATCAGCTAAAAGCGCTATCAACTTCTTGCTATACCTGGGAGGTCATACGAGTTGTTAATATCTAAAAAGGCCGCGTAAGGCCCTTTTTTATGGGGAAGGCGTTATGTATTGTATATATGGGGATGTGGGTTTCTTGTGGAGAAAGGGTGATTTATGTGAGGGGGATGAGTAAGCTGTGCAATGCGTAAGCCATGAAAACAGGGGTGGGTTAGGCTAAGTGGCGCGGCTAAGTGAGGCACGGCGAGTTCTGGCAAAGCATCTACATATAAACTATGACGGTGACAGTCTCGCCTATTTCGTACTGCTCATTGATATCATTTTCTGAGGGATCATGTACGTGAACCGCTATGCAGTTGCGCGATAAATAGATTTTGAAAATTCTTTTCATCAAGGTTCCCAGTGCATTCTATGTACAATAGATGTTGGGTAAAACGACGTATGTGTGCCTCGCGTCGAAGAGGACCTTCGTAAGGCCTCATAAGATAACCACAAAATATGACCCCAGCGAGTCGAACCTCTAGTTAGCTATCGCTCCTACTTCCACTCCCCAATCCAGCATCGATGGCTCGGATTAGGCTCCTCCGTTCAAGTCTCCAACCATAGCTTGCATCTGATCGTTGACAAATAGGCTGGCTGTCCAGACCGCAAAGCTAATGCATGGTGGGACGAGTACAAGAGAGCTTTGTAAGGTAAAGCCCTGGGCCCAGGCGAGGGCATGGACGTACATAACACCGAAAACAGCGCTCATAAGAAGAAAACTACCAGAGTGAGCCATCTGAGGGAGATAGGATGGACAACGAAGTTTGTTCTTACCGATCTTGATGGCCAGTCCGCCGGTGTCGCCTGTAAAGGGTAAAGGTGTAGCCACCAAAGTTGGGTATCCACGAAGCACCGACTCCTCTTGCCCTATTATGAGACGTGAGTAAAGCAACAAAGATTCTGGCTATATGGAAATGGCCACTAACGATTGGTATAAGTCTGAGCGGCCTTGGTCTACTAGTCCGACAAGAACTACCCAAGCCGCACAATGGAAAAGAGTCGATAATCCTAGAAGGGTACAGCGGTGGCGTACAGCCGCATTGTATAGGGCGGATAGTTGACGCCAGAGATATGGAAGTAATCTTTGTCCAACAGGTACGAGCATATGTAAGGCAGCCTTGCCCAAAAATGCCTTCATCATCCCTGTCCATCCGTTTCCGAGACCGGGTTCTCTATGCGGTAAGGATCCGAAGTCATCCAAAGGTATGTCTTGCATGTTTAATACGAAATCACCACCGCCTGACGGTGGGGGCATTGCAGCGACCTTGGGCATAAGGAGAATGCCAGCCAGTAAAAGGGCGCTATTCCGATCCACCTGACCTCCAAGTTGTTTAACCAGCTTCTCTACAATTGCCCAACCAGATCGCAAAGGTCCATTAGTCAGCAAGTCAAGAAGATGAACACTGCTTCGATGCATCCGAGGATGGGAGAAGGTCGAATAGAAAAGCGAGGTCAAAGTCCAATATTCTTTCTCTGGTCTTCTCGTAATACCAGGATCATGTAGGAAAGGCAGCCTTTCTATGGGCAGATCAATAAAAGGGTCTGGAAGGGCAACGAGGAAATCGAGCATGGAGCGATCGAATGTAGATCTTTCCATGTCATGTTCGTTAGCAACGCAATTACCGGGGAAACTCCTGGGCTTGTTGTTCAAAAGATAATCAACCACGCTCCGGTAGATTCGCTCTGTCGGCCGCTGCATTGACATCAGACGACGCGCGCGGTCAAGAAGAGCATCTGGACTGGTCAATAACAGTGCTTCAATGATTGGGTAGACCTAGCATGAGATTCCCAAAAGTTTTACTCACTATATTCCGTGATTTTTCCATCAAGCTCGTCAATAAGCTTCTGACGCTGAGATGCAGCATCTAATTTGTCTTTGAGAATCGACTGAATGCGATAAGTGTAGTTCTCCGCTTTTTCACCGTCCAGATTATTTGACTGTTCTTCCAATTTCGCAAACTCGAGCTGGCCTTGAAGCATAACTCGACTCGAAAGCGTTCCAAAACGTCGATAAACGCAGAAATTCGGATCGCTGTTCAAGAAGGTGGCTTGTACACGTACATGGAAGTCTTCGAATAACGGCCGGTTGTCGTAGTGACCTAGAGAAGACAAAGCCGCAGAGACTACCGGCTTGTGCTCAACAGCATTTGTCCCACTTTCGTACGGAGTACCAGGATGATCTTCGAATTGATTTTGTAGTGGTGTCTTCCCATTGATATTTTCCATCGTCTCTGTTCTGATCCCTGATGAAGTGTCAATGTCAAGATAGTCACAGCGAATCTGGTGCTTTGTGCAATTGCGGCTATTTCTTGAGTTAGCACAAACGATAATGGCTTAGATTGCTCATCGGTTCCATTTTCACTCACCATTGTGAAATCGTTTCATCACATCGAATACGTCGTCTTCTACAAGTCATGCAGCCCTTTCGGGCTTTAGTATGGCTCCGCCGGGGAGGTCCACCTCCAGGTCCAGCCATTTGACTTAACGAATAATCTCTTGGAGTGGGCAAGAAGCTAAGAGTAAGAAACGAAACTTGAAAGTCCCTTTGTGACGTCTTCTCCTTTCTCCTGCTTGCATGCACGCCTTTAAAATGTGCCCAAATGCTCGAAGTCCACTGGATTTGTCTCTCCTGAAGCCGTTGATAACTGGGGTTTAATGAGGAAGGGTAGAGTATCGGATCTTAGGACTTGGTTTGGTATCGGTCGCTATGGGAAAAAAAGCCTGCGTCTCTAAGGCGACGAGTTGCCCATAATCGACGAAGAAGTGGGAGCGTTCGTCAATTCTTAGGTACCTTCTGTGGTAGTCGATAATCTAGAGGAGGCTCTCGAAATTCCTCCGCATTCTTGAGGCGCATATTTGCGAACCGGGCTGAGCAACAAGGCAAACGAACTTCTTCCACCTCAGCTGAGAGCGTGCATTAAAAAACAGGTTTTCATCGTCTTGGTTGGGAAAAAGTCCAATGGTATGAGTTATGAGTTGAAAGCAATTTTGCCTGAGGCACTGGTATTCGTCAGCACTCTGTGATTATTGGTGCACGTTAGCATCTGTTATCCATGCCACGCGCGTTGGCAACATACTCAGCCCCAACAAAGTTTTTTTCGGTTGCCTTGCATCATGTGCCCTCCGAGAACCGAACAGACTTGGCAATTGCTACGGGTGCCCAAACTTTGAAGTGTCGACTTCGGTTCCGCCTCCAGCTCAACCTCTTCGCACATTCGGATACACCTAATGCCTGGATTTAACGATCATTTACCGCGTTCCAGGGAAATGGATCCTCTCTGCGCAGCTATGTGCATATCAACTAAATGTATAGGGATTGTCGAATCGGTTGCAAAGATCCCGAAGAAAAATGTCCTTGGGCAGGAGATAGACCAGTACCGCGACAGAATTACAATAATCGATACTCCTGGGTTCGACGACACGAGTCAGTCAGATGCTGAATGTTTGGATGAGATCGCCCAGTTTATTTGCTTGCAGTATCAACTCGGAATACCTCTGAAGGGCATTATTTGGATGCATCAGATTACTGATAGCAAAATGCAAAGTACGACGCAAAGATACCACCCATTGAAATCAGGCTGCGGAGGACGCAAATATCAGCCAGTTCAACCTAACGATAACTTCGTGATCTGCGACGCGGGTGGAGGAACGGTGGATCTCCTTTCATACAGAGCGCACGATCTTCCAATATCTTCTTTTCCTACCGAATGGTCAACTAAGATTTCACGGAACGACGGAGGCAGACATCTAGACCCAGAACCTCACAACATTCTGATTTGGGAGGAGCTGGTAGATGGACTTCAAAAAGCCGATACAGAGATGGAGATGTACCATTGTTCAGCCCTAAGAGGACTCTATTGTCAACCATGGCAAAAGCGAACTTGGTTGAGACACGAACCAATTTTGGATAGAAAAGTCGAAGAAAGAATCGATATTTCGGGTCTCACAAAATCCCACTCAAATCGCCACATCCAGGATACTCAAGAACGGTAAGTTGAGGTGTATAGGATATACAGGAAGGAGGTGCTGAGCATATTTAGGCATACCGATAATGACCAATTGTCCTCTTCAGCGTACGCAATAAATCAGCCTACTCCAAGCATCAAAGAAAACAGAGCGTCTCCTTCACCAATGGGACATGAGCCACAAAACCTCCTCTGTGGGAATTGCAATAAACAATTTACTGGAGAGTACGCGAAGGGGAATCTCATGCGACATATTGAACATCATGACTGGAAGTGTCTTCGCGGAGGAAATGGTTGCTCTAAATCATTTGCAAGGAGTGATGCACGACTGAAGCATGAATGTAGACACCATCCTGACTGGATTATCAAGGGGGGCCACTTACTGTTCGAGAAAGTCTATCGTAAAGCATCCGAGGGCGACATTCGGGAAGCTGATAACTCGCCACCGCAGCACATCAAAGATGTGAGTAATTCGGCTTCGCTTGATCAACGGATTCCAGTGCTTCACAGAATCGAGGAGAATTGTCTTCTATATCTTGACGAGGATGGAAATGGAAGGCGATCAATAGAAGATCAGGTTCAGGCTGAAAGAAAGAATAATCGGCAGAGCTGGGGTTCACTCTTAGCAGAGGTGGCAGGGTTGATGGCTACTGGAATACTCACATCTTCCAAACTGACCAGCTCGGACATGGGCTTTCGCCAGCAGAGATATATGCTGGACATGGTTGGTAATTTTAACACCATGTCAGAATGGCAAGATTTGGGCCAACAAGTAAGATGTCCCTACGCCTTTCCTTCTTTTCATGTTCTAATGGGCTGTTTTAGAATCTCCCTCTAGGCGCTCTGGCCGTAACTGGCGCCTTGTTTGTAGGACATTGTACCTGGTTCTATCACCACCACTGTCGTCACGTGTATGGAGATCGTTTCCTCCTGGTAGGGAACGTGTTCGGCTTCATCCTCGGAATCGCCCAAGACAGAGACGTTCAAGGAATCCTGCTGTCAGTGCTCCCGTGGAGTATCCTATCAGCGCTGGTCCTTAGCGCTGCAGCTCATGCTATGTGCGACTGGCCAACTCTTAACTCCGCAGATGAAAGTTGTTTGAGAGGACGCCAAAGCTCTAATATCATGTTCAAGGACGACAAAACAGTCGATGGTCGAAACATTGAACCAGTTTGATGCTGTGATGAACATGGCCGGACGGGTTCGCGCACCTGTGCCTCTACCTTGGAGAGAATAGTCTCTGTAAGAGATGCGCTCCGTCATTATCATTCAGATATATCGTAGCGTCGCAGATAGTTTGGAGATAGGACATATAGTAGTCAATCGTCTTGGGTTTAAAGCGATTTCAACACAGATGAATCGTATGGTGAGAGGTTGGCCGGAGAAATTGGTGTGCCGAGACGCCAGATCAACCCATTCGCCAAGCCCACTCATGTGATGTAGATCTTTTACCGAAGGCACAAATCGATCGCTCAATTCAACCTTTTTGATTGTTTAATATGTATGTATTTATATTACTTCTTCCAATGATGGAGGTAGGATGAGTTATGTTTGGTATCACGTGCCTTTGATGGGAATGGTGTACGACTAGTATGGGAAATTAGTACCTAGATACAGCTGCCTAGGTATCAAAATTCTCTCAATCAAATAGAAAATCAGATATGAGAACAGACCTTCGCTGCAGTAGTCCCAAGCCCTACGAACAGCAATTCGGCCTGTTGACGTCATAGCGCTCCTTTTCACAATTTTTCATCTATCCGTCCAGAGCCCAACAGAGTTATTGGCACCGTCTCCAACCATATCATGGGCCTCCTCGACCTTCCCACCGAAATCCTCGACGAAATTGTCGGCCTCACTCTCCCGTCCGGCATTGAGGCCTTAGCACTTTGCTGCAAAGCCGTAAATGCGCTCGCAGCATCCCACGTCCAGCGACATAATACCCTTAAACGACAATGGAAGTACACAACCAATAACAGCAAACGCCGCGGCGATGCACTCCGCATGCTCTACGAGATTTCCCGAGATTCTCTTGTCGCGCAGTACATTGAAACGCTGAATCTATGGGACCGCCGCCATCTACCCTCGAATTTAGGCGGAGGCCGTCGCCGATTCAACGCTGGTGACTTTGTCGACTTTCGATTGGATGAAAAGGCTATGGAGAGGATAAAGGGGATGGTGACGAGATCGGAATACTTAGAGAAAGCAGGGGTAGATGCGGATGAGTGGTGGGACAAGATTATGAAGGAGGATGCGGATAGTAGTGATTACTACGATAACGAGAACGAGAACGAGAACGCGCCTTACACGGTTGTATCGCTCTTGAGCCACTTACCGAATTTAAAGGCACTGCAGTTGTCGCCTATCTGGAGTGACATTGCGCCGTTTGAGGATGCGAGGGACGATCAGAAGAGATTGGTATCTGTGCTTGATGCTATCGTCAAGAGTGCAAACGGCGGGAATGATCGTGGGAGGTCGCTGGAAAAGCTGGAGACTATCTTGCCATTCATGCCGGAGGGGTACGATGAGCGGGCGGGCTTGCAATGCGTGCAACCATTCTTGCCACTGAAGAGTGTCAGGGAACTGTACGCCGTGAGCTGTCTAGCTGTCGACGACCACTACACTGGTATTCCATTCCAGTGGCGCTTCTCGGAAATCAACTCGCCACTTAGAAGGGTGGAGTTGGCCTACTGCTGTATGGACGCGGACGGGATATCCGTGCTACTATCCCATACGCCTTCCCTTGAAGTCTTCAAATACTCGCACCAGACCAAATGGCACGGCTGCCAGCATGACTGGAACCCCGGCGCTTTCAACGAAGCCATAGCCAGGTACTGCGGTAAAACCATAATCGATCTTGCAATTACCGTTGACCAAATATACGGCGAGATAATAAATGGCGCTTCGTCATTTCTCTCGTTTCCGAACTTGCGAACTCTCGAAGTCGACGTCCTTGTATTCTGCGGACCGCCGGTGGAAAGTGGACAGAGTCATGGTATGCAAGGGAGAATACCGGACGGAGAAACACCATGGATACCAGAAGATATTCCATGTTTAGGGAGTATGCTGCCAGGAAGTATTACCGAAGTCCAGATCAACACAGACTTCCCAAACCCGGATGAAGTGGCGCTGGACAAGCTGTTGAAAAATGTTAAGGAGGAACGGAGCACGAGATTGAAAAAGCTGGACAAGGTTGTCATACGGCAGTATGACGGAGACGGCGCGCGAGTATTGGCGGAGAGAGTGGGCATCTCGTTTGAACTCTTCGATCAGGAAGGAACACAGACAAGCTCGATGAGGTCGATGATGCCGGCCTGGAAACGAGATTTTGGAGAGCGCATCGGCGGAGTGATGTTTACGTAAAAGCCGGTCCTACTTCAGTCTTCACATTGGGGTCTTTGTCGGAAGCTCACGTGCTTCGTCCTGGGAATGCGGTACGAATACTAGTGGGAGCATTGATCATCGTGACTCAGGAATACCATCGAAGACTACCCGCATCGTGGTTTACATTCGAACACCCAACGTCAGCAGATCGCTAACTGAATCATGGAAAGCAACCTCCACCTGAGTTCCTAATGATCACGTGTATTCAAGTGATTTTCCTCTAAGTCTGAGTATGCGGCGTCGACAAGATGGCGTCTCCTGTTGGAAAAGTACATTCAGTGGTACAAGGCAATTCCCTCTAATACTTTTTATTCGACACCACTTGGACTCACGTAACCAACCTCATAAGTCTTACCGTGGCTGTGCAACTATCTTAGGCTTGATATACAATGATCTAGGCCTTCAGCCACCACTGTTCGACCTTCAGATTTTTACTCTGTTACACTATATTAACATTTGGCACGGCGTAGAAGGTCGTGGGCACTGCAAGGCTGAACCCAAATCCGAGGGGGCTCTCAGGCATGAGGAGAAGCACCTATCTAGAATAGATAAGCCACAATAGCTGCCTATTGCCATCCAGCCTGAGAATAAATCAAAGCTCCTTCCCTATTCTTCGGTGCTGCAAAATCATTGACGTCTTTTCATTATCATGTCCCAGCCACCCATGGAAGTCCTCCAAGCTAAAGATGCTTCGCGTCTTGGTTTACAACAGATGAACCGCTGGCAGGCCATTTATCTGGCGATCGCAGCGTAAGTATTCTCATCAGCAAAGCGACAAACTGCTGCATCGGGGATGTTGACATATTTAGGACGTCTATATTAATGTCTGTTTCCACGTCGTCTTCTACCCATGATGCCTTTACCGTCACGCCGAAAACCAGGTTCGCATCTATAAAGCGCAGAATGTCGTCTCTCAAAAGCAAGATCACTTCTCTGGTACCAAGAACCGCATTTAGATGGGACATCCTTCTTTGGGCCATTTTCGTAGGCGTCTTGGCCCTTGTCCACATTCTACTAGCAATTTTCGGGAAGGCAGATGATTATGCCTTTGCGACCATTCGCACAGGAAACAGCTTCAAGCAGCTCCATCTTCTCAATACCATGGCTATTCAGCTGCCTCTCAATATACTCTCCGGTCTCTTGGTCTTTGGTTCGGATTAGGTACGGCGGTATTTGCTTGCTCCTTCAGTAAACGACAGATGGAATCCCGAAGGGAAATCTGCTTACCAGTCTTTCAGAGCCTGGCGGAAAGCAACCTTCATTCGCAAGCTACTCTGGGTCATATTGGTGTTGACGTCTCTGCCAAACTGCATCTTGTATAACTCACTCATACTCACTTCGAAACCCTCCTATGATGCGTACGAGGTGATGGTGGATGAGCACTTCTTTGCGGGCGAGAATTTTGATATCTCTGTATTGAATATGACCCAAGTTGAGTTTCAACCGGGTGCGCCGATGCTATATAACATTTCCTGGCCGAGCAAATGGCCAGGTTCATCGAAATTACAGCAGACTCTTGAAACTGTCCAGAAGAACTCTTCTTTGTGGGTCAATTTATCGAACTCGGAATGCAGAGAGACATACGGTCTCCGAGTGTGGGATAACCCGCGATAACCACCCACCCAGCGCAACGCTTAGCCGTCTACGTTTCCGCTTAGCTTCTCTCTAATGTCCCGTCATTGAATGGAGGCATGACCGGTGAGAGTGGGTGGAAACGGACGGAACTTTCGGTGTTCGTAAAGAGTTGCTCAGGGTTTTCTTGCCTTCCATCTGCTTGCCTATTCTTGTCCTCGATACCCTTGAGATACTCGCTTGTTCGCTCCCTATTAAATCTAAATGCCAATCGTGGCTATCCATTGTCGTCTGAGGAAAGGTCCGAAATCTCGGACTCCTCGTCCGACACTTCGTCCTCGATAGCCTCGCCGTCGTCATCCCACTCCGCACCCTCACTCAAAGTGACATTTCTGCCAGTCAAGACATCGAACGCCCGCATTTCAATACTCGGAAGCGCATGCGTCAATATCCTCACTATTTTTGGGGCCGCCATCTGTGCTATAAGATCTTGCGCCTGCTTCTCCATATCCGCTTTTAGTTGAACCAACCCCCCTGGGGAGGAACCGCAACATGTGGCGTGCACCGCTGAGGTGGTTAGGGGTGACTCGTTAGATAGACTGAGGTTGATAAGTATCTCGTTCAAACGTAGATTGGTGCTATGTTGTCGGGGTTTTAAAACATCGGCACAGATACTACGCATGCGCAGTCGCAAACGTCGTAGCGTAGTAAGAAGAGCGGCGATACTTGTGCAGACATGGAATCCTTCACCGTGCTCTTGGCTTTGATGCGGTATAAGTCGAGTACCGCATATATCTAGCTCTAGACTAGTTATATTGCTGGCTGATAAGAAGGCGCGCATTGTAGATAGAAAAAGGTAGTCGCGGCGTTCTAGAAGACGAAGTAGCGGATGCAGTTCACTGGTGGCTTGGATACGTAGGATGCGCAGTTTCCGTGATTGTTTAATGATGGTGGCGAGGTAGAAGAGATCGTTATTCAGCTCTGTTGTCCAGGCTGCGCGCACTGCGCGTCCATGAGCGCCATTCCAGGTTGACACATTTAGGACATTTACGGCCCGCGAATCGTGTTGAGACACTGGAGTAGAGTCCCAGTCTTCAAAGCCCTTCAAATCCAGGTCCAGGGTTTCCACGCTGTCTTTGACTAGAGGTAGACATGATTCCACGTACGGAGAAGACAGCAAGCGTCGTAGTGTCTTCTGAGTAACATAAAAATCATGGAAGCACGCGGTATGGGCAAATCTGCTCCACTGCTTACAGACTGTGAGGCGTGACAGATCCGAGCGGAAATAGGATGAGCCGACATAATCGAAAATTTGAATTAGGGTTTCGGGGGAAAGTTGGAGGAGTGGCATAGTGTGTTGTGCGAGCTAAGTAACGGAGACGCTGTCGGTGTATCTGAATCAAGAGGCATATATGTCTTACCGCGGCTCAAAAGAGATAGAAGAGTGGTTTGTATTTGCAAGTAGGAGAGCTGATTCAAGACCCGCTGTATGTTGAGTCTGTGTGTCAAGTAAGAAGGAATTGTCGCACACCAAGCAGGCAACAACTGTATTAGTAATCTAGCTGCTCTTAAACACCAGCCACACAATACAACACCGCTACCTATCACCAAAATTCTTTGACCAATCATCGTTATAGCACATCCAGTGCGACAGGTTTGCTGGTCACCAACGATCTCATCTAGTATGGAGAGACTGTGTTTTTCATCATGCAACGCGTCGCGATTGTCTATAAACCCTGCGACCACAAATTATTTTTTTTGCCTCTCCTCGCAATCGATGAAATTATACACTAGTAATATAGCTAATAGGGTAGCCTGGAACTATAATGCGATGTGATAGAATTGTAAGGGGGAGATACTGGCCCAAGGCGATATCACTAAAACTTCGAAGGCCTGAGACTGATCTACACCTTATTGGTTCTACTGTAAATGTTAAAAGGTTGGATCTGCGTTGATACCTTTCAGACTCAAAACCTGCAATACCTAGGTACGTGAACTTAGGAAACGATGACTCTCTCTAGTCCCCTTTCTTCACCGTGTAACCTTCTACCACACAGAAGCCAAATAAACAGATAATCTTCATTCGTTGCACCAACAATCAGGCTTCCTGCATACTAAGCCTCTTGCATGCTCCTCTTCCTCATCGGCGTGTCATCTTTTAGACTCGGAAAGCACGCGACATCTTCCCATTCCTCGCACCATTGCCGTTGATTCGTCGCACGCAATACGAATAGAAGTTAGCATATCGATGCTAAGGCTTCGCGGAAAGAGAACATTTGTAAGCGCCCAGATTTCAGTCTACTTGATAGGCTGAGATGCCGCATCGCTGACGTCATTAGCCGCAGTACATGCTTCGTTTGGCTGATGATGAGGAAATCCTCCCGAGATGGGACACACTTGGCGTTGTATTTCAAACTTCTCACTGCTCTGAGAGGAATTGAAGTTAGGAAGAAAGTGTTACGATGGTGGAGTTAAGAGACGGACGTACCCCGCGCTCAGGTGCCGAGGAATGATGTGTGGGGCATTTCACTGGATAATTAGCCAACCCGCGACACTTCCGTAGTCCTAGTACATTTTATCGTCATGCATTCCAAGGTTCCCTAATGAAATAAATACGGGTTCGCGGTACCTTTTTTTCGATATTGTCAACTCATATTTCCATCTCAATAGTACCGATCAATTCCTCTTTTTTCCCATTCAACATGTCTCACATCAAAATCGTCTTTGGTGGGGCTGGATTTGAGCCCAACGCCCATTTCAAAGATGTCTCTGCAGTCCAGGAAGTAACGTCTCTGCTCAAGAAACTAGGCGTCGACACAATCGACACCGCTCGACTGTACGGCGAAAGTGAGAGACTGATGGGCGAGGCGGGCGTAGCGAAAGATTTCATCGTCGACACCAAGATCAAAGGAGGTTGGGAGGCCGGCACAGCGACAAAGGCCGGAGTCGTATCAGACTTGAAGGACTCGCTAGCGAAAGTCAAAGTGGACAAGTTCGATATTCTTTACATCCATGGACCTGACTCGACTGTGCCGCTCGAGGATACCCTCGCTGGAATCAACGAAGCGTATAAGAACGGGGCTTTCAAACGCTTTGGCCTTTCGAATTTCTCCGCTGAACAGGTCCAGGAGGTGTATGATCATTGCAAGGCTAAAGGATACGTTCTGCCCACTGCGTACCAGGGGAACTACTCGCCGGTCGCGCGAAAGTTGGAGGCGATCCTTTTCCCTACGCTGAGAAAGCTCGGCATGTCGTTCTATGCCTACTCGCCACTCTCCGGGGGCTTCCTCACGAAGACCAAGGAGCAGATCCAGGAAGGTGCGGGACGCTTCAGTGAGCAGGCCATCGGTGGAATGTACAGAAAACTCTACAACAAACCCGCCTACCTCGAGTCACTTGAGAAATGGAACAAAGCGGCAGAAAAAGAGGGAATCAGCAAGGCTGAGTTGGCGTACAGGTGGGTTGCGTCGAATTCGATCTTGAAGAAAGAGCATGGAGATGGCGTTATCTTCGGCGCGAGCAGCCTGAAGCAGATTGAGCAGACGGTGAAGGGAATCCAGGCTGGTCCCTTAAGCGACGAGGCGTGTAAGACGATTGAGGAGATTTGGAAACTGGTTGAGCATGAGGCTCCGATCGATAATTACCAAGCAGCTTTTAGCAAATAAGTAGTTAAATTGTGCAGTACAGCAGAAACTGGATAATGAAACCATCTCTCTCATAGCCGTCCAGGAAGACGGATTGGGCAATCGTAGGCGCAGCTTCTACCCCGCGCAGATGCTGTTGCTAGCTTCTTGGATATGGCAATCCTTCAGGAACGACATAAACGTCCCGAGGTCTCATCGTCCACAATCTAATACGAATTCAAAAATCACGAACAGATTTCCTTGAATCCATCCTTACAGCAGTCGTATCAGGCAAGCGTAGGCACCACTTCGGCATTTCTAGCTGTGACCCTGTGTAGATCGATACCCCGCAACCGGAGCCATTCCGGGGTGCCTGGCAGCTATGATGTCTCCCAAGGAGCAAGCACCACATCCGGAGAAATTGGCAGAAGTTAGCAGCGAACAACCCTTGAAAAAGTCCGAATCATGGCATCTCCGTGCCGAAGCTTCACCAAATGCCGCAGCAACATACCGGGCATTAGACCAGGTGCAGAGAATGTATATAGACCTCTCCGTCGTCCGTTCTCTCCGGCTATTGTAGCAAGTATTTACTTCCATTCAAAATCCCGGTAGTACGCTGTTACCTGTTCGATTGCAACCATGAGGGCAAGAAACTCACTTCTCCCTTTACTTCTACTCTCTCTCTTCTTATTCGTCTGTGTCTCTGGCACGGATGCCATCGGCAAATGCCAACCATGGACTGTGGACCGAAAGCCTCGAGTCTTCGTTTTCACTGACATCTCCAACGAACCTGACGATACCATGTCTTTGATCAGACTCCTCCTCCACTCGGATATATGTGACGTTCAAGGCATCGTAGCGGTCACATCATTTTGGCTTCCCAATGCCACTTTTCCAGACCAGATCCAGGATGCGGTCAACGCGTATGGACCAGTGCTTGATAATCTACAAACACATACGGATACATCTTTCCCCAGCGCCGAGTACCTCAGTTCGGTCGTTAGCAGTGGGGCTACTGTATATGGCATGGAAGCTATTTCTGCGCTGGAAGCAGGCGGGAAGCTTGCGGATGGTGCTCAGAAGCTCATTGACGCCGTTGATGCTAGCGATGAGCCTCTCTATGTCCAGGTTTGGGGAGGCGAGAATACCTTGGCATCTGCATTGTGGCAGGTAAACCACACGAGATCAGCGTCCGATCTGGAATTCTTTGCTTCAAAGCTTCGAGTATACACTATATCTGATCAGGACGATACTGGGATCTGGATCCGGCAAAAGTTTCCAGACATAAGGTACATCGCTTCGAGGCAAGGGTTTAATCAATATCCGCTGGCAACGTGGCCGGGAATCAGCGGTGGAGGACTATATGCCCTCGACGTGGGCGGACCAGATGATTATATTGTCTCGCAGGCGTGGCTGTCGGCGAACATCCAAATCGGTCCCCTAGGAAAGCATTATCCGAATATTGCATACATCATGGAAGGAGACACTCCATCCATGTTTTACAGCATTCCAAACGGACTTGGCGATCCCGAGCATCCTGATTGGGGTAGCTGGGGTGGTCGATATACCAGCAATCCGCTTGATGGAAAGGCGCAGTACAGTGATGCTGTGGATTTCGTGACTGGCCAGAATGGGAAGCTGTTTGTGAGCAATCATGCGACAATCTGGAGGTGGCGAGATGCATATCAGCACGAGTTTGCGGCAAGGATGCAGTGGACTCTGCGACCCAACGGGCCTCAGTCCAACACCACACATCCGCCGGTGGTGGTCGTCAATGGGTCTTGCACCACTTCAGCCCTGGAATTCAACGTCAATGCTGGGGAGAACATCACGCTCGATGCATCGGCTTCATATTCCCCTGACGAGAATACGCATCTCAACTTTACCTGGTTTCATTACCGCGAACCAACATCCTCGCAGTGGTCTATCGCTGAGGTTCCGCAAATAAACTTCACTTACCCCACTGGAACCGGCAGCAAGATTGCAAAGCTCACGGTACCCTATCCGCTGAGTGGATCATGCGTGGATGCGAAGGACGTGACCCAGTCCGGGGTTTATGGAGCCGGGTCAAAATGCCAAACTTACCATATCGTCGTCGCGGCCAAGGCTGTAAATGTGCCGAATCCCATCACGCGGTATAGGAGAGTCCTTCTGCACGTACAGCCGTATAGTAATACAACGAATACGAAAAGATCTGTACGCCAACGATAACGTACCAGACTGGACTGCATGTTTGACCCATCAGGAGTGGTATTATGCTTTGAAAGATAACATTGGGAGCGAGGATTGCCCGGACAAAATCAACGACAAGTAGTAAAGAAAGACGTGAACTGTAAATAATGAAAATTCAATTGAAGATATGAAGCACGGGACGACGTGACGAAGTTGTGAAATCCTGCTATGCCAAAAATAGATTAGTTCGCTTCCCAGCCCTGGCCAGGCAACTCCCCACCTGCACCTGTCACAAACGCAAATTCACTGTGCCGCAGCACCATACATAACCTGCAGCCTCGCAGTTTTGCTCACTTGAACTCGACATTTACAACAACCGCTCTTAAATTACAACAATATTCAACTAGGATTACCCACTCGAGAAACACCCATGGATCAAGCCGCTCGCGGGGCAGCTGCTCTGAAGGAGAGCAACTTTGCAGAAGCTGTGAAAAATTACACAGCCGCCATTGCCTCCAATCCGAATGCTGTCGACTACTACATCAAACGCTCCACAGCACACCAGCGGTCATCTCCCCCAGACTACAAAGCTGCACTTTCCGACGCCGAAATCGCTGTGGTACTAGCTCACAAGCGAGCGAAACGGGAGCTCATCAAGGACTCGCAGTTGAGGCGGGCGATAGCACTGTTCCACCTGGAGAGATATGCCGATGCTGATTACGTCTTCGGCATAGTGAAGAAGCTGGATGATAAAGAGAAGACGCTTGCGATATGGAATATGAAGGTCTCCAAAAAGCTTGCTGCTTTGCCTGAGGATGACGAAGGTCGGAAGGTGACGGTGAAGGATGTGCCAGAGGTGGAGATGCCGAGTGCTGAGGGTACCAAAAGTACCATCAAGGATGACAAGACTGCACCGACAACAACAGCAACGATACAACCAAAACCCGTTGTTCCGACACCTGCAGACAAGATCAAGCACGATTGGTATCAGAATAACGAGAGTGTGTACTTCACTCTCCTGGCGAAGGGTGTACCCAAAGACAAAGCTACGGTAGAGATTGAGAAGAACTCGGTGAGTCGTTCGAGGCCCCCGCGGCTAGCATGTGTGCTAACCAGCCAAAGCTATCCATCTCCTTCCCTATCGAAGAGACCTCAACCTTCGACTACTCCCTCGACCCGTTCTACGCTCCTGTCAACCCTGAAACCTCCACGTTTAATATAACTCCCACGAAGATTGAGGTTACACTGAAGAAGGCAACACCAGGGGTCAAGTGGCATGCCCTCGAGGGTACGAAAGCAGCCGACACCATGTTGCCCTCGGATGAAAAGAAGTCGGAGATCCCAAGCTTCGTGCTCAACTCCAAAACGAATGGAGTCCCGCCTTCATACCCCACGTCGTCGAAGAGTGGACCTAAGAACTGGGACAAGCTGGCTAAGGACCTGACAACTAAGAAGGCAAAGAAGGAAGGTGAGACGGGAGGAGAGGAGTATTACGACGAACTCGAAGACGGAGATGGAGATGAAACGTCACGATTCTTCAAGCATCTTTATAAGGGGGCTGGTCCAGACCAGCAGCGCGCCATGATGAAGAGCTTCCAGGAGAGCGGTGGTACCGTGCTCAGCACAGACTGGGGTAATGTTGGTGCTAGGACAGTGAATCCCGAACCGCCTGATGGTATGGAGGCCAAGAAATGGGGGGCCTCATCGTGAGCGGTTTTCTCGACGTCTGGTTATCATTTGCATGGCGGTGATGCCTTTTCATTTGCTTTACGGGTCTATGCGTTGCAACTGCATGTTAAACAGTCCTGCATTTCTGTCTATTCGAACAGCCTGGTATCATTGTTAGCCTAAAAGCATGTTCGTAAATAGACATAATTGTAGTGATGTGCTCTACGAATCACAGCCAATTATATTTCCAAGTCCCTTTCTCGCAAGTGTTGGCATTTGATCGGTGAATGTTGCATCGGCCAATCATGCGGCGACTTTGTCAGCATGCAGGCTAGACGGTTCCTGGGGTAGATCAAGCACATGTCAGTCCTCCGCATTCTCAACTGCGAACCGATCCAGCATAAGGAAGGATTCCGGAGACTCAGATGACTTCCGTCTAATTACTCAGCTCCCCAGACATCCCAAGATCCAGATGGAAAGCCTCGTGCTTTGCAAAGGCCGAGGGTCCGAACTATCACAAAGCCAACACGTCATGTTCACGGAGCTTGAGACATTCGCCCCGCGTCTTTCTCGACCACATACGACCAGTCAATTTCGATAAACTTTATGGATGAACGTGTCAGAGTAATTGCGGGGAGGGATCTTTTCGATGTTTGCGAGGCCGGTATATTTAAAGAGAGCTATCGACTCGTTGAGCTCGAGATCAATTCAAACAGCATCATTAAGTCCAAGCTCCATAGGACAACTCAGGATATCTTCGCCCCCACAACTTCATAGACGGGCCATGGCTACTTCTTCGAAAGTAAATCTTTCAGCTTCACAGCATCCGGTGTTTGCCCTGCCTGGCATCACGTCTGAATCCGCTGATGTAGCTTCGGAGCTGCTTCAAGAGAATCATGAGCAATACCACATATTTTTCAATCGGTCTGGATTTCATGTAAGGCTCGCCCACTGCTCGCAAATACTATAGGGGGTTAATCCGCCGCTGTACTATATGGCTGACAATTGAAAATGAACAGAATCACATAGCCCACCACCTCCTCACCATATTTGCGCTCGGCGCATCCCCATCCCAGATCAAGAAAGGATATGAGATCAATAAATCGTACCAACGGCCTCCTGGGCCCCTCGAGAATTCCGTTGTCGATGATATGCATGACCCGGAAAGGTATAAGTCGTACTTGGGGAATGAGAAATACTATCATGACTTCTTGATGTTCTTCCAGGACGAGATGGAGAAGAAGGGTTGGGAGAATGTGTTGAATGAATACTTGTTCAAGGGTGATGAGAGAGCGGAAGATATGTTGGTGAGGCTGTATGCAGGTCAGTATTCCCTTTCAAAAATGCATGTATAAGGAATAGGTCGCTCAACTTCTTACTCAAGGCTTCCTGCATCCCATAATCCATCTTGGCTTCGGAATCGAGTTCCAGCAGCCAGCAATTATCGCAGAAGGACTCGCTCAGACTGCCGTGCATGACAATTGGATGGGCCCTCTTTTGCTAGAATCCGAGAAAGCAGCCAAGAAGAGTGGCGATGGCAGCTCCAAGTCTCTAGTGCAGTTGCTTGACGAGATTCACGCGGACAAGAAAGTCAGTAACGCGGCGCATAACGACGATGGCAACAAACTTCGAGACGGAGTCCTCAAACGAGCTCCGGAAGAGATGATTAAGTATGCTAGCCAATACTCGGTCCAGGAGTCTGAACTGGAAGAAAAGACCGCGGAAATGATTAATGCAGCCGGTGCGTATGCCTCCTCCCTTCAATGCTCTACCTATCACGGAGCTAATAAACGCATAGCCTATTTCACCGCAGCAGCCCAACGGCCTCCACATATCGTCAAATTTGACTTCTACTACATACACTGCTTCAACTGCTCCATCTTCTTCTCCTCCTTTCTCAAACAATCATGGCTGTCAACAGCCTCTAAAGTCCGCCTTCTAGAATGGAAAGGAAGGAATGATCTCGCCATGTATGCATCTCGCCACTCCCCCGACCTCCTCGTCTCCTCAATCACGGAGTATACCCCTAAAAACCCATCCAATTGGGAAGATATCTTCGAGCGGGTAAACAGCTTCGAAGATGATGGGCACGCTAGTAAACTTATTCGTGCGCTGGCGCATGGTGCGAAGGTGAGCGAGAAATATGAGGATAGTGATGCTTTCAGGATTAAGAGGGATATGTGGTTGAAGATGGGTCATATGGCGATTGATTCTGTGGAGGCGGGCGAGCCGAGATGGGTTAGGTCGACTGGGTTTGAAGAGGTTTGGGAAGAGGTTCCTGAGAGGGAGAGGGCGAATTTGTGAGATTTCAGAGGATCGTAAGTGGCAGGGTGTGCGGAGATGGCGGGCGGGCTCTGCCCACAAGGTATCTGCGAACAAAGCACGCCGCATAGAGTGTCATCATGAAGTGAGTACATATAAATGTAGGCACCACTATCATGTCTCCTTCCAAGTTTTTTCTCAACTCAAAAGAAGCCATGCGGAGGATATCACGTGGCATTCTCACTGTCGCAAATTCACGTCCAAGATCCGTCTTTGCCTAAGGCATTCCGCTACTGCAACACTCTCATGGTATTTGCAGCCATGAATACGGTGATAGCCGAGCCTATTCGAAAGACTTTGGGGTAGGAGCATGCTTCGTCCATAGTCGTTGTTCTGACCTTGATACCTTTTACGTTGTATTCTATAGCTCTCGTCTTTGCCCTCCCTATTGCATGTCTCATCGCTTTTCAATAGCCCTATTTCCCGATTGTCTACCACCGCGACTGTTTATCTTCGCAATAGTCACCTCCCCGATCGATTATCGGCCCGATATTTTAGGATTCTAACGAGTACGCGGTATGTGATGAGAAATACGCCAACACAAGAATTATGTGCTAGACTCAACACAGGTTACTAAAAAAGCAGCCCAGTCATTTTTTCGAAGAATTTCGGCACGTTGAAGCGCTGTATATCCTTGCACATCTCGAGCATGAATGTCGACACCATTATCTAGAAGGCTGATTGCAGCCTTATCATTTCCCATGATCCCAAAGGACTCAGCTGTTTCGATGAGTCGATGCAAAGCTGTCTGCCCAAGGTCATTCCTTGCTTTGACGTCGGCTCCTGCTCTCATAAGCTCCTCTATAATATATTTGGCTGCCCATAATGGTCCATAAGTCGGTTTCACTGTTGTTACACACTCGAACAGGGCAGTATTCCCGCCCTCCATTTTACCATGGACATCAGCCCCGCCCGCCAGCAGTTCTTCGAGTACCTCAATGTCCATAACAGATGCGGCGATATGAAGAGAGGTCCTGCTTTTTTTGTCCCTCATATTGAGATCTGCACCAGCTCTTAGGAGTAATTTGATACATTCCGTCGATGGTTTGCAGCAAGCATCTCGTAGGTCCAGCAGAGTCTCTTGTTTATTATTGGACGAATAACGAGGTGCTTTAATTGCTTCGTGGAGAGGAGAGTCGCCGATCTGGTTCCTTGCGTTGACATCCGCGCCCTGGGTGATCAGATATCCAAGTAAATCAACCCATGGGGGCCATGTATCCTCGAGTCTCTGGGCACATATATGAAGCACGGTGTTGCCTTCATAGTCTGAAGCGAGAATATCTGCTCCTAATTCGAGCAACTTCTCGACAACTTTTCTTGAGCAGCGCTCCACGGCGTTTAACAATGGGGTTTTTCCGTACTTCGATGATCTTGCTTCTAGGCTATAGCCTTTTTGGACGAGATACCCGACGTTAGGAGCCGCTGCCACATGCAAGGCTGTTGTTCGGTTGGTTTCGTAGGCTTCTGTCATACATCCACGTTCGAGAAACAGGTCTATAGTATCTAGTCGACCTGCGCCTGCAGCACGGTGTAATGCTACGTAATCTCCGTTACTATTTCGGATATTCGCACCTCTGGAAAGGAGCAGCTCAACAACTTCAACTGGCGAGTGAGCCGCAGCATGGCAAAAAGGGCTGTTGTACCCGCCGTCTCCTATGTTTGGATCAGCACCTCTATCGAGTAGGAGATGAAGAAGTCCCATGTTGTTATACTCAATCGCCCAATACATGGCGCTTGAGCTGCGTTCGCCAAGACCGTTGGGACTATAGCCATGATCAAGCAAGATGCGAATGGCTTCCATATGCGATGCAGTAAACGCAGTTATTGGCATCCAATTACCTGGGCCAACGCTCGCGCACTGCACAATCGGATCTGGCGTCCCTTCACATTGGGGATACTCGGCCCTTGCTCCATGCGCCACAAGCATCGTGACAATTTCCACATTTCCGATTTCTGCAGCACCAACGAGAGCGGAGCTGGGGCTCAATGGGAGTTTGTTCTTGTTACTGACATCTGCGCCATGGTCAATGAGAAACCGCACGGTTTCGACGTGGCCACGCTCTGCGGCCAGAACGATGGCTGGCTGGGAAGGGATTTCGCGATTCGTGTCCTCTGGTTCGCCGTGAGGATATGGCTTTTTGTAGTCGATGTCAAATCCGGTTGAGAGGATTGTCTGAAGCGTGGAGATGTCTCCGGTCTTTGCGGCGGACAGCCATGCCTTGATTTGTTCAAGCCTGCGGCGTGTTACTCGATGAACCTGCGGAGTTCCGGGCCTCTCACCTGGTCATCCTTAAGTAAAGCTTCAGAGAGGTGAGGCTTTTTAAGCGTTATAGTGAAATCGGGTCCACTCATTCCTTTGGCGCAGGCACTAAACTTCAAGAAATGGTGGATACTACACTGTCTTCTTGGGGTTGGATGGATGAAAGACGCATCATTCAATGAAATCAGCCATGAATGAGAGCTTTAGATACTATCACCGCTTACGCGAGGTGGAGCTTTACCAACCTCTTTTCTGCAGGAAAGACGCTGCGGCACAGTGACGTGGCTGCTGTGCCGCAAAAGGCAGCAACGATCCATGCCGCTTCGGGCGTCCTGAGTCGGATTAACTCATCCTTCCCACCTTTTTAATCTCGACTTCGCTCCAAGAATCTCTTGACACTTTCACCACCTATTCGACGGTCACCCTCAAGATGGCTACTCAAAAACGCCATCCCGAGGGTGCAGGTGACGAATCTCACCCGGCAAAGGTGCCTAAGATGAGCCAGGCGACCTTCGACCACCAGCAGAATGCCACGAATGATCAATTCAAGATTGAGGTCAAGCTACGATCCGAGTCGAAAGCGACAAAAAATGACCCGAAGTCACCCAAGTCAGCCGAACAGTCAAAGAAAGAAGAAGAATTCATGGCAAAGCTCGAAAAAAACTTTGCGGCATTTGTGGCGGGGCAGGATCCGGACACAGCAGCTCAGGAAATGCTATCTGAGGATACGCCAGTCCAAGATACGCCAGCTCGGGGTATAATGAACGAAGACGAGCTGGATCGAGATACTTCTAATACCATTGAGTCCGACGAATCGTAGGTCGCAAATTGGAAATATATCCATTTCAGAAGCTAATATAGTATGATAGGATGGATGAGGATGAAGGTTCCGACTTGGATGAAGACGAGGATGACTCGATGCGGGACGAAGAAGGTAGCATCAAGTCCGAAGATGATGAATTTGCTCCCTTTGAGTGGCTCGAGCAAATTGACGGCGTCGTGAGCTTGGGCACAAGCCAGATTGGCTATTGCAATGCCAAGTTAATAAGGAGAGACCGCATCCGTCGTATCTTTCATCAGGAGATGGAGGAACCATGCCAAGAGACGTCTCATCTCGCGTTCGACTTGTTTGACCGCTATGGTCGGTTGCTGACTACGTTTAAGGAACATCCAGTGAAAAAAGGGTCCGGGGTCTGGGCTGGCGAACTAGACGGTGGCGATCTTCTGGTCATCGAACACATCCGTATCGATCAGCCATATAGACGTCGCGGTCTCGGCCAAAGGCTTATTAGAGCTATTCTGGAAAAGGTCTGCACCAAGTCGAAACGCTTCACTGCATTGGCTAGTCAATCCTTTCTATGGGGTGACATAAGAAGTCAGGTTGAGAGTTTGTCAGAGAAAGAGAAGCAACAGGTCTATGACCGCGAAGAGGGTATTATCAAATCATTCCACAGATCTCTAGGATTCCGAAGAATAGGGTCGTCATATTGGTTTGGTCTGGCAAGTGACCCAGATCATCCTTCCCATCAACTGGACGCCGCGGATGACTTTGAGCATCCCGAGTCGGGCTTTCGTGAAGTCACTCAGGATTTCCAGCGTCTAGTCGATGCGTTATCGACAATGGAAGACGAAAAGTGTTTGGAAATTCTTCAGAACTCATTTAAGAACATTCGTTCTGATGACGCGATCTGGCAGGAGGCAGACAAGCGAGGAAATACCTTGGTCCATTTCGCAGCAACCCATTTCAAACCCCAATCGGTCAAGTGGATTTTGGATCATAGCCCACAGACAATCAATCTTCGTAACGACCAGCTTGATACTGCCTTGGATGCACTCTTGGACAAACTCGAACTTGTTAGAACGAGACGCCAGGCTGGCTTCAGCACCCTCTCAGTGTCAGATAACTTTACGGGATTCAGCAAAGAGGCGGTGGCTTGCGTTGTTTTATTGAAAGGCTCGACTCAGTTGACGCCATTGGATTGTTTGCGCATAAAGTTTGGTTGTACTTGCAATCAGTGCATCCAAGGATTCCTTAGCCCTCGCATGGGGTTTGCTTTGCTTTGCCAGGCGGAGAGCCTTCATGATATGCTTAACGACTCGATCCTCGAGGAATCTGGCCCAGATTTTGTCGAATCTTACGATTCCATCCTCAAATACCTGCAGCCCAACATTCGCAACAATTTCAAGACCAATAAATCCTTGAGGCAAGGCTTCACAAATTTGTGCATGCATTTTGCCACTTGCCTTAGGAAGAAGAAGCTGCCGATCGCGTCGAATGTACTTACCGTCTTGCGTGACGGTAATGAATGGCCGCCATGTTCCAGGAACTTCCTTGACAGGGGCGGTCAAATGGAATCGGTTGGCTCGGCGATATTTCAGCAGGCCATGGAGCAAGACGACTTGGCTGGTGATGGTTGTCATGAAGAGTTCTTTGCAAAGGAGACCTCGGAACTCCCGACTTGCCGAAACGATCACGAATTTGGTTTCGTGAGCAGCATGTGCGGCTATGAGAGGGTATCATTCATCCGTTACGTTGAGTGCTCCTCACCCGAATCTTTGGAAGGCTTGACCGGCGGGGAGATCATGTGGGCTCTGAGGAGAGGAGGTATGATGAGCAATCTTTACGGCAACTGAGGGTTACCTAGGAGTATCTGCAATGTGGAGCGAAACGAAGGTTGCCATGTCTAGGAACGTAAAGGGTTATGTGTGAAAGGACGAATTGCTAATGAGATACGATGATTCCTAACATTTTAAGGTCAGCATATGTTAATTAGTTGTGGGGTTTCATGGGTATGAAAGAGCAGGCATCGTCCTTTTACTGGATTCAGCATTTCTCGAAGGAGATAAGGAATGCGAATAGTGAAAGTGAATGGTTTCTTACGCTGAAAATTAATATCGCGCGTGGATCGTACTTCTAAAATTGGTTCGAATCGCGTGATCCCGTGACTATAGTCTTGTTACTCAAAGGTTGTGGAAGAAGACTTTCGAGACCAGATGCTGACAACATCAACTTCTCCAACAAGGAACTTATACCACAACGGGAGTCATTAATTGTCGTACTGCGGACTTCCAAAGCTGCCTAAGTATAGGTAAATTCTATTCCACAGGCTACTTTCTAAACAAGTTTGAGGATGACAATACCTTGTACTAAGGTTGAATTTGCTTTGCAGGCTGGTAGAAAAGAAGGTGGTAGGCGCAGACCTCTCTTCTGAAAACGACGAAGTATGACACCCCCTGCGCACTGCCAACATGTCCAGCGGCTACGAACCTGTCTTGTATGCAGCAAAGAAGAACAAATACTGGAAATTTCTCAGAAGAAGACGACTTGCTCATCGTTATAGCTCGGGCCGGCGTAGATTATACATGGCGTAACGGATCTTCCTTTATAGACAGCGAAATTAGTAGTCCGCCGTCCGGACTATTAAGTCTCCGATTGGACGGATGAGGACGACTAACTTTGGACAAACTAGGACGGACGTTTAAGAAGGGCCTCAAAGGGCTAATTAAGATCTTAGCACATAGACATAGGTGAATTTAAGCCTTAGCATATTATAATAGACTTAATGAGGGGTTAATATAGGGTAAGCGGGGTAATTCACCCCTGAGTACTACCCGCGCATCCCCAGCATATGACATCCGTGCATTCACTGTTTTATTAGGTCAATCCAGTCTCAATCCAGCATGAGGACGATTAACTTGAACCGATTGGGATGGACTATTAAATGCAGTGATCAACAATCCAACAACGGATAGACGGGAGACTGGACGGTTAATTCAACGTTGTTTATAGATAGGACCGATTAGCGCTCCCGTCGTGCATCATATGGTGTGCTGACGAAGAAGGGACGTATCACAGGAGGTTAATACTACTCCAACCCCCAGTTGCGTCAGCTCACTTAACTTGTACAACCCGAGTTTCCTCGTAAAACCGCATACCATCTTTTATTCATCCAGGAACGCCCAATTGACGTCAGTACTAGGCTGCCGACGCAACACGAAAGGTCTGCCCTCAACTTATTCTAATGAACTGCGAAAGCAAGTATATAAACTACAATCTTTGCCTTTCTAACAGCTTCTCAGTGAAAATGATCAGAATTAAACTCACCACTCCAACTCTAGCCAACAACTCATCACTCGAAACCATAACAACCGCCCTTCAAAGAGTCAACAAGAACATCATCCTCACATCACACGACACAACCACTTGTGAGGTCCAATTCGAAGCTTCCGACCTAAATCAAACAGATCGAGACACTCTCGTGGAAACCTTCCAACAATGGCTTCAAGATCCCGATCCACCAATTCTCACATATCAAATGGTCAACGAATGATCCTCTCCACTCTAGCACTCTCTTTCGTCCTCTGCTCCCCCTCCGTCCTCGCCTCCCCCGTCTCTGCAAACCCTGCTGTGGTCATGGAAAACAAGCTCGCAAACCGCGCCGCCAAATGGACGTTCAATTGTTACTCTCCGGGTCAGGCCTGTCGTGGATCTGGGGACACCACCGCAGGCGGAAGCTCCGAAGTGAGCTGTTCGAAGATCTCCTCGAAGGGATGCTCGAAATACTCGTTCGATGGTGGGGGAGATTGGAAATTATCTGCGTATTTGAATACGCAGTGCACGGGAGAGACACTCACTAGTGTTAATGGAGGAAAAGTTACGTGCCTTGATGCGCCGGAGAACTGGTCCGGGTACCTTGTTGGTAAGGCTGCTTAATAGGGACTTTGGAGTGGAAAAATGCACTGTCGGTCATTGTGAACTTTAGGAGGCGCATGGAAACCACACTCTTTCTTAATCTCCCTTCCAGTTATCGAACATCAGAATGTTGAAAATGAACGCACCAGCGCGTCGGGCAGATTGTAAAAGCAAACTGGATAGTATCATGTGGGAGAAACCAAACTATTAGAAGCACCAGTTCAAGTCATCCACTGAGCTTAGAATTGAAGTTTTACTAACATTTACCGGTGTGGTCTAGTCTAAATTGATAGACATTTATGATGATCATCTCCAGCTCCAATGGTATGAGACTAGGTATCATGTAAAGGAAGGCACAAGCTTTGCCATCAGTGTATGACAAGCAAGGGCTGCGTGATCTTTGGAAGAAACTCAAAAATGGGAAGTATATAAAGCCATGTAGTCCCAGAGTCCTTCACTTTGATATTCAGCCCTTTCATGATACTAGTTCCAATGTCCCAAAAATCTAAACCAATCCCTGGAATCCTTCAACGGCGTCGAAGTGGAAGAATTGCGGCCAGAAATGACGGGGATAACCAGAAGAAGTCGTTGGCACTGAATTACAAAGAGGCATCTGAAGCGGGTGTCGCATTGGAGCAAGCTATCAAGAAACGACGCGAGGAGAATCGACGCGAAGAGAAACCTGTTGCCGACGAAGTACCCGGGCGAATATCTCAGAGCAGGGCAGTAACGCAGTTCGGCAAGGCTTCGCTGGATTCAAAGACTAAGAAACCCCTCGAGAAGAAAGCAAAAAGTAAAGTCGATAGCGAGTCGACGAAGGGTAGAAATACGGCAACACAAGTCCAAGCGAGTGAATCTATTTTCTTCGGCCCTCCTCCAGAACTACGCAACATGGTCTACAAGTTTTATTTTGCCTCGATGCGCAGATTATTGGAAAGGGGTTTCCCTTTCCGGACTCAAATTTGGGTGCGCACTGTACGCAAGAGGCGCACCGCCGTATTTTCCGCCGCACTTGGAGATATATATCGTGGGCACCAGAGTCTCATACTGCCAATCAGCCGGACTTGTCGAGATTTACGCGCGGAAACTCTGCGAATGAATTTTCCGAAAGATGAAAAGCTGAAAGTGCAACTCACGGTGGCAGACTTCGATATAGAGCCTTTCCAAAACTTCTGAAGAATCATGGAGGATTGTTACGGTGTCAAGATAGCCGAGAAGATGGTCTGCGGCATCGACTTAGCAAGTACGAACAGCTCCGATTTCCATCCTGAACCACTGAAACGATAGGTCAGAGAGCATTGGTTGCAGAACTGTCCTCTGTTGCCTCCTCGGTTCATCAATCGAAGGTCAAGCGACGAGATTAAGGACAGCATCAGTTTTATCAAGCGGCTTGCCACTTTGCAGAAACAGGATGATGATAGCTGGGAGAAGCTTGCTCAAAGCTTCTGTGATGATTACAAGCAACTTAAGATGAAGCATTTGGGGGAGGGATGTCGACTAGTAGAAAGAACTATCCGGATAGTGCTTGAGGCATGCCAATGCCGCTGCTCATTACAGGAGAGGTCCAAAGAAGAGGAGAGAGCATTGATCAGGTTAGATAGATTTACCAAAGAGGTGGATTCTTTACTTAAGCAGAAGGTCAAGAAGTAGGGTGCTGTGATTAAGATCAGACGAGTTTTTAGAATCAAGCGTTAAGATAAAAGAGGAGCTACTATGAAATTTGTCAGTTTGGGAAGGCTTGAGGTACGAGTGTATGGCGGATGATAGATCGAAGTTTAGTGTGCATTGTTAATCCTCCTCCAGTTCCATTACGAGCATAAATGCGACTGAATGAGGTGTTATAATTCGTCCATCTTGCAGGGTTGGTCTGCACCTACTACCTTCTTTACTACTAGCGTACAAAGCCGTTTAGACTCTCTCTTTCCAGGCTTGTATAGCCAAGGGAGTTCGCAGTACGACGAATAATGACATCTGCCGTGGACGGTTTGAGTACTAAACTTGAAAAAGCAATCGAAAGAATTCTCCTAGAGTGGTTGCCCTTATGGTAGCTGTACCACACGTGGTCCATGGCGAACAATTACCTCTTGCAACATGTGACAACTAATGAGTCGTGACCTAACTATCCAAGTCTCGCCGGGTTAGAATCCTATGCGTATGACACGGAAATCTGTTGTAGGATGAGAGTCGCTCAACTAGAAGCAAGCTTGTCGGGCGAGTATATATTCCTCGTTCTTCCTGCCCATCATTCCATAAATCTCCCTTACTGATAGAGAAGAAGATACTTAGGATGCCTCCCAAAGAAAGATTCATATCAGCACCCCAAATAGGCCTTCAAGGTCAAGTACTAGAGCACCACAGACTCGTGAGCTAAGCCGTGAACCCGCACGGTCTGTCAAGGTTCCAAAAAGCCACGAACTGAGGGACCTAGTAGCGAACAAAGACCGAAAAGTACACTCTGGGAAAAAATCTGATAAGAGCAGCGCAGAATTTGAACATCGAGATATTGGCGGGAAATGCTATTTCCTCGAACTGTCTATAGGGCTGTGACTAATGATTTATAAGTTTTGCTTTCCGGAAATATTCCAAAAGAAGCGAAGCCTAGTGTCTCCGTTGATTTCCACGGAAGGACCACAAGTCTGCGTATCTGTTTGCTGAGTCGAGTGTGCCAACAGATGAGAATAGAGACGTTGAAATACAACTTCCCACAAGGACTATGGTTCGAGGTCAATATCGAGAGCTTCCGGGTGGGTCCATTCTATAGACTCTGTCAACTATTGAAAAATGGTATGGAGTACAAGTTACCGGAAACATGATCCGCATGCATGTCAAACGCATTGATATGAGTGAAGACAAAGAAGCTTTCAAGAACTGGATTACAGCACTGGATGGAAGGCCACCCGCTTTTTGATGACAACCTGCTTATAACTTGGAATTGCGACGGACCACACAATTACAGGCATCGAGGTTCACTCCAGTTACAGCCTGACATCTGTTTCATCAGTCGACTTGCCGCTTTGAAAAAAAATGGATAGCATAAGCTTTGAGGCAATCGTTCGAAAAATGGTCTGGCTGCTGGGTCATCGGAGGGGCGAAGCTAGTATGGTCGAGAAGCTCATCCTCCTGACCGCAGAAACTTTTCAGTGTCGTTACAAATGGGGTCGAATGAGCGGGTCTCTAGAAAGCTCTAAAATCGCATACTTTGAGAGATTTCAGAAAAGGATAGATGCTTTTTTTTTCGGAACGAGTCGGTAATTGGCTGGAGTGGGAGAGAAAGCAACGGCTTAAAGAGTATGTGCCGACGAAAGTGGAGAACAAAAGCTTAGGAACGAGCTCAATTGATTGAGAGAAGAGGAAAGTTAGGCAAAGTTTAGATAGAGCAATCGTACTCCTTGTAAAAATGAGACATATCGGTCAAATTTTTATTCCTTTTGCCTTCCTCCAATTGGTCGAGAGCTTGTCAAAATTGATGGCGGACTTCGTGAACTTTCGCGAACTTGCGAAAAAGCAGCATGAAAAGACTATAAGATGGGGTCGAACGTTTCCAATCCCGGTCTGTAATGACAATCAAGAACCTTGATTAGCGCCAATCGAGACACTTTTGGAGAAAGGTTTAAGGCGCGTACGGGTAATGAGCTCAGTGCAGTAGGATACTCTACAACCACTTCGCCATTTCCCTTTCTGGAGCTTCCCCAGAAACTTCAAAATATGCGGTTCATAGTTTCTTTCCAGTACAAGTACTCCTCGGACCTGGTGCTTTTTCAGTCACAGCACGAAGAGAGGTATGAATTCCAGATGAGGGTCATTCGAGAACTTTGTGGTAATTTTGAGAGCTCAAATTTGACAGTCTAAGTTCGCTAGACGTATTCTGACCTAGTGAAGCGTATCGATGTTTGAAGCCCCTTAAAGGTCATTTGAACAGGCGTATGTGGTGATCACCGGGTTTGAGGAGCTGGGGGGATGCATAGGACACACGTTGGCGACCAAACCTACTTTGTATGGACGAAGAGAACGTGATATCGAAAAGCGTAGGGGTGCATGTGCGATATGTAATGCATCAATACAGTTTGTGTTGAAGTAGCCTTGTAAAAGAGTCATCTGAAAAGATGCCGAGCGGAGACAACATGTTTGTGCGAGCCACAAATCGCTGCAGAGAGTGTTTTGAGACCGTAACCGCAGGTCGTTGAGATCGGCAAACACAGGAACAAGATCATGGCTAGAATATAAAGCCAGATATAGTTCACTTTTGATTAGAAACTGTAAGAATCTCCTCAGGACAAAATGCCAGCGAAGAAGAAGTCGAAAAAACTGACCGAGAATAGTATTGGCGCCTCACAGCCCGCTAGAGATCTTGCAACTTTCCCGTTCATCAGTTTTCCCCTAGAGCTACGAATGATGGTCTACAAGTGCTACTTCACATTTAGATGCCCCAGGCCTCGAGAATATCTTCTGATCGACGAGACAGGTCGGTACAAAGTCTTTCCACTAGCGATCAGTCAGGTTTTTAAGTAACTTGGACAGGAGACGTGGGAGTTTTACTTTCCGAAAGATGGGACTTACCATTTCATTGTCATGAACTACAACCCACGTCCTTTTTTGAGTTCTGTAAGTGGGTGAAGCAGACCTACAACGTGGACGTCACATGTGAACTTGTAATGGTGGACTACAAATTTGACGTCCCCGAGGCAGAATACGCAAGAAATGTGCGGTAGTAGATTACTCAATATTAGATGGAAGGTTACCCATTATTTAGGGACCATCGATATGCTCCAACGGAAAGACCTGTGGCAGGTGGTGTTAGGGTGCCCGGCCTGTCTTTTGATCCACTTGGTCCTGCTCAAGACGCTGTTATACACTACCACGAAGACAGAGATGCATGGAGGTCGATCGTCAAACGATACATCGACGACTTTGAGCAAACGGAGGAGGTTGACGAGAAAGAACGACGGAATGAGAATATCACAGACCCTGAGCTCGTTGAGAAATTGATCAGCATGATGATACCGGAGATGTACCATTGTGGTGGATCAAGTCTTAGCCGACGACTTGGTGAGTTAAAGAAAGATATAAGGAAATTGCCCAGAGAGTCAGGCCATAATATGCACAATGAGGAATGGAACAAGGCTAACCGAAACACTGTGCCAGAAGAAGGACGACTACATGGCACGAGAGTGAGTAGTCGGATCCGAAGGCCAAGGCCGCTGTATTACTACTCACCGCCGACACAAGAGTACCAGGGGATGTTGGGTTTGCGAATTCAGCAAATAGATGTACTTAGCCGGCGAGACCTCGAGGAACTCACAATGTGTTGTTGTAGTGTCCGAAGGTCGAGGGTTTGGAAATTTCGTCTTCTTCAAGTTTACAAAGTCAGACGAAATTCCAAATTGAGATGGAGGTAAGGTACTCGAGCTGAATCTTATCTTATCTCGATCTGGCACGACTGGTCCAAGCTTTCCCCACATTCATCTCTCCGCCGTTGCCTCGGTTTATGGATGGTTGAAAAGAAAGTATTCTCGGCCCGCATCCGATTGACGTCGACGATCCCATCCAAAATAACCAACCTCACTGCTTCAGGCTTCATCATGCCGTGGAACATCCCTCAATTGCATCTCATCCCTCCATACCATGCCTTCTCAATCCCCTTTCCAGATTGACATCCCCGCAACTGACCTCCTCTCGTACCTCTTCCCACAAGACAAAACACCATCCGACACGCCAATATGGATAGATGCCGACGAACTTTCGCAATCGCTCTCCCCTAAACAATTGCTACAATGGGTGAAGAGGCTGGGAGCTGGATTGCAAGGGTTGGGGCTGAAAGAGCAGGACGTTGTGATGGTTTATTCGTATAATCACATTTTTGTGCCGGTAGCATATTTAGGTATTTCTGGATGCGGATGTATATTTAGCGGATGTAATCCTGCGTATGGTGTTGATGGTAGGTCTCTCACAATGCTAGATCTTATCAAAGCTAATGCAATCCTAGAGACTGTATACCAGATCCAAAATACAGGATGCAAGGCGGTTTTCGTCGAACCTAGTCTACTATCCACCCTTCTTCGAGCCGCCTCGAAAGCCAATTTTCCCAATGACAGAATATACCTCTTCTCTGACAAAGAAACCCAGACCACAAACAATGTGCGCGATTGGCGAAAAATACTCCCGTCGCCCTCATCCGTAGAGAGCTGGCAGTGGAAGCCCCTAAACGCGTCTCAATCCCGAACGACGGTCGCCGCCCTAAACTATTCGTCTGGCACAACCGGCCTTCCAAAAGGCGTGATGATAACACACCAGAATGTAATCGCGAACGTTGAGCAGAGCGTCTTCATGCGGGACCTCGAACAGCCCTACGAGCCGTCCTCCAGACCCCAAGAACGCTGGCTAGGTTTCCTCCCTCTCTATCATGCTTATGGTCAACTTTGGTCAATTGTCGGGGCATGCAGAACCCTATCGCCGTGCTATTTCATGCGCACCTTCAACTACGTGAAATTCTTGGAGAATATCCAGAAGCACAAAATCACGCATATACAAACGGCGCCCCCTGTTCTTGTCATGTTAGCAAAGCGACCCGAAACTTCGAGATATGACCTCAATTCTCTTCAGAACATCCTCTGCGGTGCCGCGCCCCTGTCAAAGGAATTACAGAATGAGGTCTCGGCGAAATGCGATTTGAAAGTCGTCCAAACGTGGGGAATGACAGAAGTAACCTGCTCATGTCTTCATGTTCCTGGCGGCCGCGATGATCGTAGCGGGTCTGTCGGATACATCGATCCTAACGCGACCATCAAGCTTATCGATGACTCCGGTAAAGAAGTAGGTGCGGGCGATAGAGGCGAGATCCATGTCAAGGGGCCGAATGTTTGCATGGGCTACTGGAGGAACGAGGAAGCTACCAAAGAAACCTTTGATGAGGAAGGATATCTGAGAACAGGCGACGTCGCTATCAAAGACGAGAAAGGGTGGTATTGGATCGTTGATCGAAAGAAGGAGTTGATCAAGGTTAAGGGATTTCAGGTCGCACCCGCGGAGCTAGAAG
The DNA here is from genome assembly GCA_000467715.1 of Hysterium pulicare CBS 123377. Taxonomy (NCBI): domain Eukaryota; kingdom Fungi; phylum Ascomycota; class Dothideomycetes; order Hysteriales; family Hysteriaceae; genus Hysterium; species Hysterium pulicare. The sequence goes on from AJFK01000126.1 coordinate 43,378, forward strand.
CAACGTTGCTGGAACACGAACACGTCGCTGATGCAGCAGTGGTAGCATTGCATCTGTAAGTATTCTCTGGCGTCCGTTCCCGCATGCATCACTGTGCATGCCCTCAACAACTTCAACATTTGCTAACAGAATTCTAGCGACCATGAGGAACTCCCGAGAGCGTACGTTTCAATTAAGGAGGAACATCGCGGCAGTTCTTCTGAATCGGATATTGAACGTTGGATGGCGGATCACGTAGCAAAGCATAAACAATTACTGGGTGGTGTAGTTTTCATCGAAGAAGTTCCAAAATCGCCGAGCGGGAAGATTCAAAGGAAGATACTGCGCGAATGGGCGAAGAGGGATGCAAAGAGTTTTCGATCGACATCGAAGCTATAATACGGCTCAGTGTCAGTGGTTGGATGGAAGTGTAGAGATATCCAGAAAGTGTTGTGTCAGAAAATGATCTCCTGGGCATCGTGACTGCAAGATGAAAAGAGCGACTCAGTCTCCTTGTTGATAGAATGATGAATGTTAAACTTGATGAGCTTGTTGAAGAGGTTTATATTTGCAATGATGGTTTCATGTATGGAAAGGTTGATTTGAGGCTCTGTGAAAAGATCAAAGCTTCAGGAACATCGTTATTGCGCATCCTAAAAAGCTTGGCGCACGTGATGATCAGCTTTCATAGTCTCTGAGATCCCCCGGCCGCTTATGAACGTCGCGAGCTTTTGCTGCTAAAGTCGCGACCTACTCTTCAGCGTTGTTGGGTGCGTTTCGATCCCCTCAACTTCACCACCACGACCTGCAGTCTTTCCTTTTTAATGATTGTAATGCTTCACCGTCCTTAAATTTACGGCCTTGTATTTCGAATTTAATAATTCCCAGCGCCTGCTACCACCTATTTGCGGCCGCTATATTCCACAAGGCTCTCCACAAATGCGCCGTAACGTCCACCATTTCCTCCGTCGCGCATAGCGAAAAGCAATCTATACTGGAGCTCGCTGAAAACCGAGAGCTCTTCGGAAGCTCTATAAGCAGCTGATAGCTGCACAAACCGCAATAATGGCGAGCGACCGGAATTTTGAGGCCATGGCGGCCAAATTGGACGACTCAAATACTGGTATGGTTGAACCTGTACCCAAGGGACTTGTGGATGGAAACGATTTGTTCAAATTGGAAGTTAAACTACAGAGGCTGACAAGGCTTCATTACAGATCTCAAGACTAAAGGGAATCTTGCTGTAGAGATACGGGACAGCATAGAAAGCTATTGCCAGGGCCCACAATACAGTACATTCTTGAATCATTTCGTGCCAGTGTTTTTGAAAATACTAGATGGCAGCCCGGTCTTCCTAAGTGTTTCTCCAGAACAAGTAAGGCTACCGCTACGTGCTCTCTGCCTTGCCTGGGACTGACAACCATGCCTCAATTAGCGACTACGAAATTGCGTCCTCGAAATCTTGCATAGATTACCGATGAATCCTGTAGAAGCGGTCGAGCCCCATGCCGCCAAGATCGTTGACAAATTGATGAGCCTGGTCAAAATTGAGAATGAAGATAATGCAGTGTTGTGTATGAAAACAATCATGGATTTCCAGAGGCATCAGACCAAAGCACTCCTAGACCGGGTACAACCATTTCTGGATCTGATTCAAGAGATGTTCGAGACCATGGAACAGGCTGTTCAGGACACTTTCGATAATCCGGCGCCGGCGCCAGCAACGCAAGGCATACCTTCCACTCCAAATAACCCTCAATATTCGCAATCGCCGCGACCTGGGTCACCCGCAACTGCCTTAACAACGGGTCCTACCGGAGATATTGGGTCGGAGCAGCAACAGGCGCGGATGCTGTTGAAGGGCATGCAGTCTTTCAAGGTCCTCGCAGAGTGTCCTATAATTGTAGTATCGCTTTTCCAGGCTTATAGGAATGTCGTACCCAAGAACGTGAAGCTTTTTGTTCCCTTGATCAAGAACGTTCTTCTACTTCAAGCGGGGCCACAGGAGAAAGCGCATGCTGAGGCCAAAGAACAAGGCAGGATATTCACTGGAGTGAGCAAGGAAATACGGAACCGAGCTGCTTTTGGGGACTTCATCACTGCGCAAGTCAAGACTATGAGCTTTCTGGCTTATTTGTTGCGAGTATACGCGCAGCAGTTGAATGATTTTCTGCCCACTCTACCGGATATTGTGGTACGATTATTGAAGGATTGTCCCCGGGAGAAATCCGGGGCTCGAAAGGAACTCTTGGTCGCTATACGGCACATCATTAACTTCAACTTTCGAAAAATATTTTTGAAGAAAATCGATGAACTATTAGATGAGAGGACGTTGATTGGAGATGGATTGACGGTTTACGAAACCATGAGACCATTAGCATATAGCATGCTCGCGGATCTGATACACCACCTCCGAGACTCCCTTTCAAAGGAACAAATACGTCGAACAGTCGAGGTGTACACCAAAAACCTTCACGATACCTTCCCCGGGACGAGCTTCCAAACCATGAGCGCAAAACTACTCTTGAATATGGCAGAATGTATCGCGAGACTGGAACCTAAGGAGGACGCCCGTTACTTTCTCATCATGATCCTCAATGCCATTGGGGACAAATTCGCAGCGATGAACCGACAGTATGTGAATGCTGTTAAATTGTCCGGCCAGTACAGTCAGCCATCTATCGATGCAGTCCCAGAGAACCACATGGCAGACAAGGACCAGTCCCCTGACTGGGATGAGATCGATATCTTCAATGCGACTCCAATCAAGACATCAAATCCGCGAGACCGAAACTCAGACCCCATTGCCGATAACAAATTCCTGTTCAAGAACCTGCTTCATGGTCTGAAGAACCTCTTCTATCAGCTCCGAGTTTGCAATCCGCCCAAGATCAAGGAAGAGATTGATGCTGCTAATGCGCCGGCCAATTGGCACGAGGTCTCTTTTGGCTACAACGCCGAGGAAGTGGAAGTCCTAATCAAGCTCTTCCGAGAAGGCGCACAAGTTTTCCGTTACTATGGGACTGACAAACCTACAATCGACGCCCCGCAACTGTCTCCAGGAGAGCTTTTAGCAAACCAGCACATGATGTCCAGCGGGAAGGAAGAGAAGGAGTTGCTTGAATCTTTCGCAACTGTGTTTCATCACATTGATCCTGCCACTTTCCATGAGGTTTTCCAATCGGAGATTCCGCATCTGTACGATATGATGTTTGATCATCCAGCGTTACTCCACGTGCCGCAATTCTTGTTGGCCAGCGAAGCAACTTCTCCAAGCTTTGCTGGCATGCTCCTACAATTTCTAATGGATCGAATCGATGAGATCGGCACTGCAGATGTGAAGAAGTCATCCATTTTACTTCGACTCTTCAAGCTCTCCTTCATGGCCGTCACCCTTTTCTCTGCGCAGAACGAGCAGGTTCTCTTGCCTCACGTTAGTAAAATCATTACGAAGTCCATTCAACTGTCCACTACTGCAGAGGAGCCAATGAACTATTTTCTGCTCTTGAGGTCGCTCTTCCGGAGTATAGGTGGTGGCCGATTCGAGCACCTTTACAAGGAAATCCTGCCGCTTCTAGAGATGCTTCTGGATGTGCTGAATAATCTGCTGATAGCGGCACGCCGGCCTATCGAGAGGGATTTATTTGTGGAACTATCGCTGACGGTCCCGGCACGCCTAAGTAATCTTCTGCCCCATCTCAGCTACCTCATGAGGCCACTTGTTGTCGCCCTGCGTGCCGGATCCGAATTGATTGGACAGGGTTTGCGCACATTGGAACTCTGTGTCGACAACCTGACGGCCGACTATCTGGATCCCATTATGGCACCCGTTATCGACGAACTTATGGCGGCTTTGTGGGAGCACCTCAAACCGAATCCATACAGCCACTTCCACGCGCACACTACTATGCGGATCTTGGGAAAGCTTGGTGGTAGAAATCGGAAGTTTCTAACGGGTCCCCCAGAACTGGACTACAAGCCTTATTCCGACGACGAGGCCTCCATCGACATAAGGCTCATCGGCTCAACGAAAGATCGTGCATTTCCTACCGCGACTGGTATCGACACTGCCATCGCGAGGCTGCACGAAGTCCCAAAACTTCCTGAAGCAAAGAAATCCGACCCTTTCCACAAGCAACAGGCCTTTAGGCTCATCACCTCCCAGACTAAGTTGATGATCGGTTTTGACAACCTTCCGGATGACTTTGCACAGTTGGTCCGGCTTCAAGCTAATGATTTGTATTCTGGGAAACACGACATGGGATCTGATTTACTCAATGCCTCTGAACGAGAGAAGTCCATGAATAAGAAACTATCGGAGCAAGAAGTTCTCAAGAAGCTGTTGAAGGCTTGTATATACGCTGTTTCCGTCCAAGAACTCAAATCTGAGGCAGAAACTCTTGTTGCCAACGTCTCCAGGCATTTCACATTGCTCGAAGTTGGAAGGGCACTTGCTCAACTCAAGCATTCGAAGAAACCATTCGATGTCCACTCAGGCGAAGGGCCAGTCTATCTAGACAGCCAAGTTATTGCTGAGGCCATCGGAGACTCCTTAGCCTCGGAACATGTTGAGGTACGGGAAGCGGCAGAACAGGCGATTATAGTTATCCGCGATGCAGCAAGAGTCATCTTCGGATCGCAAGACAAGCTCAATAAGTTCGCCTTATTCGCATACCTAGCGAGAACGTTTTGCCACAATTGTCATGCAGATGATTGGTTTATCAAGTCTGGTGGAACTCAAGGCATTGAAATCTTGACGAAGAAACTCGGGCTTAGCAATGACTGGATGATAGAGCGACAATTTGACCTCATCCGCGCCTTGACCTTTGTCATGAAAGACATGCCGGCGGATCTGACTGCAAAGACAAGAGTTCAGGCCGAGGACCTCCTTGAGGACCTAATAAAAAAATGCCACAAGCAGACGTCTAAAGAGGAATTTGAGAAGCCGAATAACTCGCTCCTCCGCTTGTGTGGCCAAATGGTAGTTGATCTCTCGCATATGAGTAAGAGTGTGCGACACGCAACCCAGAAGGCCTTTGGCGTTCTGGCGGATGTGACAGGCTTGGGTGTACATGAACTTATCATGCCTGTCAAGGATAGGTTGATTATTCCCATCTGGACGAAGCCTCTTCGTGCGCTGCCCTTTCCTATTCAGATTGCGTACATCGATGCCATAACCTTTTGTTTGAAGTTGAAGAATAATATCCTAGAATTCAACGATCAGCTTACTAGGCTCTTGATGGAGTCCCTAGCTCTTGCCGATGCGGAAGATGAAGGACTCGCGACGAAGCCCTTTGAGCAGCGCAACCAAGAACATATTGTCAACTTACGGGTTGCATGTATTCGACTTCTCTCTACTGCGCAGACGTTCCCCGAATTCTGCACAACTCCACCGAACCAGAGCTTTCTTCGAATTATTGCCGTCTTTTTCAAGGCGCTTTACTCCAAATCTCCAGAAGTGGTCGAAGCTGCAAATGCTGGTCTTCAAGGCGTTCTTACAACAACGAACAAGCTACCGAAGGATGTCCTCCAGAGCGGTCTACGGCCAATCTTGGTGAACCTTCAAGACCCCCGAAAGCTGTCAGTCGAGGGTCTTGATGGTCTTGCTCGACTATTGAAATTATTGACGAACTATTTCAAGGTGGAAATTGGTACCCGTCTTCTGGACCATCTTAAGACAATCGCGGATCCTCCCAGCCTGCAGAAGATCTCTTTTACATTAGTGGAGCAGAATCCAAAGATGAAAGTGGTAACGGCCATTTTCAATATTTTCCACCTTCTACCACACGCAGCCATCACATTCCTCAAGCCATTGGTCCAAAAAGTCATCGAGTTAGAGACAGATCTAAGGCGAACCCACTACAGTCCATTCCGAGAACCTCTCATAAGGTATCTCAACATCTATCCTAAAGAGGCATGGGAATTCTTCGCTCCATCCGTCAAGAACCATGCCAAGGGGAGATTTTTCGCCCAACTACTGGAAAATCCCGAAAGTGGACCACTTCGAGAGACCGTGATGAATGATGTAACAGGATTCTTGAACTCCTTCAGTAACCTCGATGCCGCCGAAAAAGAAAAATGTGAAGCTTCGATCAATGCTATTCATATCGCTTCGGCTATGAGCCAATACCCAGCTACAAGCAAATGGCTTGTGTCGAATGAGAATTTGAGAAAGGCTCTATTCGAGTGTGCCAAACATCTCGAGACAAAGCTCAGGCAGAACACTATCGATTCGGAACTTCGACTTGCAGTCGAACAAGCAGGTGACCAGATCATAATTGTCTTCACAACTTATCTCACGCATGAGCCCAGCAACTTGGAGTTTTTCCTCGAAGTGATTGATGCAGTTACTGCCGAAGAGTTGAAGGTATCCCCACTACTTTACCGTTTCATCTACAAGGAGATGATTTCTAGCGAGTCAGTTGACTACTGGAAAACGTTAGTCCACAAGTGTATCGATCTTTACACCGCACGGAATACTTCACAAAAGACCAAGACTTTCATTTTCCGGTATATTGTGAATCCAATATTCGCTATGGATGTTATGCGGAATTGGGATCGACTGTTCGGTCAGGCCAAAGGGACGAAACTAATGGATCGAGGCATGACTGAAACCATTCACAATCGACTCTGGAGACCGCAAGCATTAAGTGACACCTCTGAAGAGACCGCTCAGCTCGGTGTTGATCATTCGCGGATGGAGCTGCTGCAATTGACAACACTCCTTATAAAATATCACCACAATCTAATACAGGAGGCCCGGAAAGATGTGATCAAGTTTGCGTGGAACTACATCAAGCTTGAAGATATCATCAACAAATACGCTGCATATGTGCTCATTGCCTTCTTCATTGCAGTATTCGATACGCCAATGAAGATCGCCACGCAAGTATACACCGCACTGCTCAAAGCCCACCAGAATGAAGGCCGATCATTAGTTATGCAAGCTTTGGAGCTTCTAGCGCCCGTTCTAAAGAAGCGCATGGGCGGGAACGAGAACTTGAAGATCCCAAGATGGGCAGTTGTCCCTCGAAAGATTCTCTCAGAAGAGAGCTCTAATCTACAGCAACTGATGAGCATCTTCAATTTCTTGGTCCGACATCCCGATCTATTCTACGAGGCCAGGGAGCCATTGGCATCAATAATTATCACTTCTCTTGGGAAGATAGCACAGCCGCCTAACCCATCAAATGAAGCTAAGAAGATGGCCTTGAATCTGATCAGCCTTCTCCGAACTTGGGAAGAACGGACTTCGAAGGAGTCGTATGCCTCGCCGGAACGAGCTTCGCAGTCACCACAGGCTGCCAAGCGGAGAGCCGATGGATCTTTAATCGCTCCGGGCTCTCTTCCAAAGGGATTTGTTGCTAACCCAGCCATCCGAATGATGCTTATCAAGTACCTTATCCAATTCATCGCTTACTTGCCGGAGCGTTACCCAGTTGCAACGCCGAAACCTAAAGATCCCAACGCCACAGCAAATCCGCCGCCCGCTCAATCCGCAGAAATTTGCAAGAAAGCCGTGCAACTGCTCCATGATCTTCTATCTCCTCACCTATGGAGCGACCTGGATCTCGATATCATGCTCACTAAGAAGATCGAAGAAATCCTCGTGACGGAGATAAAGCAAGATGAGAAACCAGAAACTTTCAACACCAGGATGATTAACACTCTTCAAATTGTGAAGGTAATCGTCAATGTCAAACCGGACGATTGGGTCTTAGAGCGGATGTCCCAGTTCCAGAAGATTTTGGAAAAGCCAATACGCTTTGAAAATCCGGATGTACAGGCCAGTCTACATGCAGCGGATGAGAATGACGATGGTTCTATCAAGCTGCAACCACTCTTGAAACGCGTTTTGGATGTCATGCCAGAGCCGGTCACTGACGAGGAGGGCACGAGTGAAGACACTCCTTCTACTGAATTCGTCAACTTCCTGGGAGCTGTGGCCACCGAGGCACTTTCGAATGGATCTTACATATCTGCTATCAATATTCTGTGGACCGTATGCCAAAGGCGGCCGGAGGAGATTGATCAACACATACCGCAGATCATGAAAGCTTTCCAGGGCAAGATGGCGAAAGATCATCTAGCTGCGCATAGCGGCCCGCCAGGAATGGTGCCCGGTATGCGTCCTGATGCTGCCAATCCACCGACCGATCCTCATGAGGTGGAGATTCAGACTGTGTTGGTTTTAAAAGTCATCGATATCCTTGCGGCACGAATGAACGAGCTCGGAGAGAACCGACGTCCATACCTCAGCGTCTTAGCTTCACTCGTTGAGCGATCCCAGAGCAACACCGTCTGCATGAAAGTGCTTGACTTGGTGGAAGATTGGATCTTCAACTCTACCGAGCCTGTCCCAACCTTGAAAGAGAAAACCGCTGTTTTAAGCAAAATGCTGCTCTTCGAGCATCGACAAGACACGTCTCTACTAACCAGATTCCTTGATCTCGTCATTCGTATTTACGAGGATCCCAAGATCACACGCTCAGAGCTGACTGTACGGATGGAGCATGCTTTCCTAATTGGCACAAGGGCGAAGGATGTCGAGATGCGAAACCGATACATGACCATCTTTGACAAGAGTTTGAGTCGCACTGCCAGCAGTCGACTGAGCTACGTCCTCGCGTCGCAAAATTGGGATACATTGAGCGACAGCTATTGGCTAAGCCAAGTCATTCACTTGATGTTTGGTTCTGTCGAGATGAATGGTCCAGCTCAACTGCATCTGGAGGATTTCAAACTTATGCAGGCCTCTGTCGTATTCGGAACATACGCCAAAGACTCGAGGATCCCGGATGTCATGGTTGAAGACGAACTCGAAACACTGGTCAACAACCACAGACGGTTCTGCAATCAGCTTGGCGATGTCAAAATTCGGGATATTTTCGAGCCAATTGGCCATCTGCAACATACGGATCCCAATCTAGCGCATGATATCTGGGTTGCTTTCTTCCCGCTCTGCTGGTCTGCTCTTACGAAAGACGACCAGAATGATCTGGAGAAGGGCATGGTGTCTCTACTAACGAAAGATTACCATCAACGGCTGATCGATAGACGACCGAACTGCGTAGCTAGCATGCTGGAGGCGATAGTCCGTGCCAGGCCGCGCATAAAATTTCCTCCCCATATCATGAAGTTCCTAGCGCGGACATACAATGCATGGTACACCGCAGCTTGCTACATGGAAGATACTGCAATCAACCCCATCATCGATACCGAAAAGGTGCGAGAGAGCAATCTCGACGCACTTCTTGAAGTGTATGCTGGTTTACAGGAAGACGATCTTTTCTACGGGACTTGGCGGAGACGCTGTCAATACATCGAGACTAACGCGGCATTGTCATACGAGCAATGCGGAATCTGGGATAAAGCTCAACAGATGTATGAGGGTGCACAAATCAAAGCGCGAACGGGGGCATTACCTTTCTCGCAAGGAGAGTATATGCTCTGGGAGGATCATTGGGTTGTTTGCGCCCAGAAGCTGCAACAATGGGAGGTTTTGAGCGATTTTGCGAAGCACGAAAATTTCAACGACTTATATCTTGAGGCGATGTGGAGGAATTTTGAGGCATGGGGTAATAATGAACAACGAGAGCAGCTTGACTCTATCATCAAGGGCGTTAGTGATGCTCCGACACCGCGACGAGTCTTCTTCCAGGCATTCATATCTCTACTCAAACTGCACGCGAAGATGGAGACACCGCAAGAGTTCAGTCGACTTTGCGATGAGGCCATCCAGCTGTCGATCCGGAAATGGCACCAGCTACCGAAGCGCATCACCAATGCCCATATCCCGATACTTCAGCACTTCCAGCAGTTGGTGGAGTTGCATGATGCGAGCGTCATTTGCAATAGTCTCAACCAGACTACTCAGGCCAATCTTGACGTCAAATCTCAGGAGCTCAAGCTACTACTCAGTACTTGGAGAGATAGGTTGCCAAACTTCTGGGACGACATCAATGCCTGGCAGGATTTAGTAACATGGCGACAACACATCTTCCAGTTGATCAACGGCGTCTATCTTCAGCTTCTCCCACCGCAACAGAATAACGCCAGTGGCAATTCATATGCCTACCGAGGATATCACGAAACAGCCTGGATCATCAACAGATTTGCCCACGTCGCTCGCAAGCACAATCTTCCGGATGTATGTATTGCACAGTTGAGTCGTATATACACCCTCCCGAACATTGAGATTCAAGAGGCTTTCCTCAAACTCCGGGAACAAGCCAAGTGCCATTACCAGAACCGCAACGAGCTGAACAGCGGACTGGACGTGATCAACAATACAAACCTCAACTACTTTGGTGCGCAGCAGAAAGCCGAGTTTTACACTCTCAAAGGCATGTTCCTTGCCAAGCTAGGACAAAAGACCGAGGCAAATGATGCATTTGGAAGCGCCCTCTACTTCGACATCAAACTACCAAAGGCTTGGGCTGAATGGGGTCGTTACAATGATATGCTTTTCAAAGAGGACCCGACGAACTTGGAGAAAGCAGGTGCTGCTATTAGTTGCTATCTTGAAGCGGCCAGTCAGTTCAAAAACGCGAAGTCGAGGAAGTTGCTCGGCCGCATTCTTTGGCTACTCAGCTTGGACAACTCTGAAAATGTCCTGCAAAAGACTTACGAACAATTCAAGGCTGACACTCCAGCGTGGTACTGGATCACGTATATTCCACAGCTGTTGAGTAGCTTGTCAAGGCCAGAAGCGCCGATCGCGAGACAGATCCTCGGAAAGCTGGCAAAGACTTATCCACAGGCGCTATATTGCCATCTCCGAACCACACGAGAGGACATGGTGCAGATCAAGAAGCAGACCGAAGCGAAGGAAGCGAAGGAGAAAGCGCAACGAGCGAAACAGCAACCGACTCAAGGATCTCCTCAGCAAAAGCAAAGTTCTCCCGATGCTCGACCAGGTTCAGCATCAAGTGGCGCCGCCAGACCAACTTCCTCGAACAGTGAGACCAAGCCAGCTACCAACGGTACGGCAAATGGAACGACCCAAGGTGAAGGTGATCAGCAAGGCGAAGCTAATGGGACTACGGATCCTCCGCCCACACCAAAGCGACCATGGGATCATGTTGAAGAAATCTCAGCTATTCTCAAGACTGCGTTTCCTCTACTTGCCCTCTCAATGGAAACAATGCTCGACCAGATCCAGAAGAATTTCAAGTGCCCACCAGATGAGGATGCTTACAGGCTCATTGTTGCCCTACTCAATGACGGGTTATCTTACGTTGGTCGCCAACCTGGATACTACGCTCAGGAAGTTAGGCTTCCACCGTCAACCGAAGCAAACATCACACGCTTCGCCGAGTCTGTCTTACCGCCGCACATCCGGAAAGCCTTTGAAATCGATTTCGTCAACAATAAACCAACGATGTACGAGTATATTCAGAAGCTACGCATTTGGCGAAATCGTTTTGAAGAGCGTCTAGACCGTCGGAACCAGCGTGCAACCTTGGAGTCATACACTCACCAGCTTAGCGAATTTAGGTTCCTCAAGTTCGATGAAGTGGAAGTTCCTGGACAGTATCTGCAGCATCGCGACAAGAATCAAGACTTCGTTCGCATTGAGCGCTTCCTACCTGATGTTGATCTTGTCCGTGGTATCGGTATTTGTCATCGCCGCCTCAAGATCAGAGGACATGACGGTAGCGTGCATCCATTTGCCATTCAGTACCCTGCGGCGAGGAACTCTAGGCGAGAGGAGCGCATCCTGCAGCTTTTCCGCATTTTCAATGGCATCTTGGCGAAGCGCAAGGAAAGTCGTCGCCGTAACTTACAGTTCCATCTCCCTCTGATGATACCCATCACTCCGAGCGTGCGGATGGTACAAGATGATCCATCATATATGAGCATGCAAGGCATATTCGAAGATTATTGCCGCAGAAATGGCGTCAACAAAGATGAACCTGTCCTCTTTAGCATCGAGAAACTCCGTGCTCTAGCACCCGTAAGTTCAGCTCTACCAACCAACTCCTCGATTAACGCCGCCAATACTAACTCCTTTCCCCAGAAAAACATCGAACACGCTAATTCCATCCGCCTCGAAACCTTTGCCAGTATCCAAGAAAAATATGTCCCTCCAACCATCCTCCTCGACTACTTCCGCAGCACCTACCCGCACTTCTCCGACTTCTGGCTCTTCCGCCGCACTTTCTCGTATCAGCTAGCCGCTTTAACGTTCATGACTTACATCATGCATATGAACACTCGCTATCCCCACAAAATCTCCATTTCACGAGCCACAGGCCGCGTCTGGGGCTCCGAGCTAATCCCCAGCATGGCCGTCGGAAAACCCCTCCTCCACAACCCCGAACCTGTCCCCTTCCGCCTAACGCCAAATCTCCAAACGCTCATGGGCCCGCTCGCAACCGAAGGCATCTTCGCGCCCAGCGTAATGACCATCGGCCGTTGTCTCATCGAACCAGAAGGCGAACTCGAAATGCAACTTTCCATCTTCATGCGCGACGAAATGACGCACTGGTTCACGCAACAGCATCGACAGTTGGCGCCGGATGGGGCAAATGCGCTTAGAGAGGCGGTGCAGGGGAATTCGGATCAGGTCGTTAAGAGAGCTACTAGTATGGGGTCTTTGCCTAGTGGGGGGAATTTGCCGGCGAATCAGACTATGGTGGATTTGATTAGTGTGGCTGTTAATCCGGGGAAATTGGCTGGGACGGATCCGCTTTGGATGGGGTATTTGTAGGCTTTATGCGGGTATGGATAGGAGGGCGGGCAATGTGTGTGGCGTTTCACTGGGGGGTGGCAATTTTTCTTTTTAATGTTCTTGCAGATGCGTGGATTGTAACCGGTCAGCCGGTTGGCTTTTGTTTGTTTGTCTGTTCCCTTCTTCTTTTCTTTATAAAATTAACTGGAGTTTATGGATGTGTCGATGGGAGTTGCGCTTGTATGCGCACTTTTGAGTGTGCTCGGGATCGGATAGGTAGCAAGTCGTTTAAGTTATCCAAAACCGTAAGCGCGCTCAAGCGATATAGTATTTATTCTCTGTTCGGATACCTATACACCAAATAATTTCGGCCGTTTCCCAGGCGTTCTTCCAGACAATCTCCCAGACCTGAGACAGGCTTCCCTCCGGACATATATCATTATTATACATAAAAAGAAGACTTCAGTTTAACTTTTCATTCTTATATCTATTATGAAAAGTATTATCCACCGAAAAGGAGAGGAAACTATCAACGCTCCAGTATACAGTACATATCTGTGAATACTACTATGTGTTATTAGCTAGTATTCCAAAATCATAATCCAGTTGAATCTATCAGACCTTTCGGTATGCGCGGACGCTGAGAGGTTCAGCCCAGACATTCTTCCAGACATTGCTTTTCTCAAAACTTTAGAAAATCTAGAGCATCTCATTTTCAACTAGTGAAGTTGCAATTTACCTACATTCTTTTGTATAATTCAGATGAATCATGTTCCGTTCTGAGTTGAATTAAACCTCTCGAGGTGGTGGAACTTTAATATAGAAGTGATTTATTTAAACTCGTATGTACCGACGCCAGTGAATAGTTGTAAATTGATAACTTGAACTGCATCTTGAGACCAGCTGTGTATTTATTTACCGCCCTGCTTATTTATCCCCTACTGGATTCAAATGATGACTTCTTAATAAGGACGAAGCTTGGAGATATATATATATGGCCAATAGACGAGATATCAGTCGAGAGCGATTACGCCTGTGTGTGCTCTAGAGACAGGTATTGGGTAGCTTCCAAAGGGGCTTCAGAGCGCTCTAGCAACAACTTTCATTCGATTTCTCGGGAGCTAAGTGCTATACGAGGGTCGAGTCTCCGTTCGAAGGTGGGAGGCTGACTTGCAAGCGTTGGATATGGCGATTGCCGCAGGAATGCCTTAGAGGAAAGGACGACGAGGCTTTCTGCAGCGAACCTCTTGCTGACAATCTACCGCCAGTAGGGATAATCTACCTAATAGGAAATTGTCTATCCAGTAGGAAAATATTTACTAACCGCTCACGGTTTCGATGCATCACGATGCTCTCCAGTGCCAAAATATGATACAATGCTTCGATGAATCGTGAAGGCTGACGCGTCCCTTGGTCCTTGGCACTTTTCTTCGACATATCTATTTGGGATCGTAAGTCGACGTTACCAGCATCGCCGTAGCCAATAGGTGCAGCTCGAAATCCGCAGATAAGTAGCATAGCGATGTCTAGAGGTAGCCGGACTACAAGCTCAGCGTGTAGAAAATCTTTCGTGGACAGGACGACGCAATGCGTGGTTTCATGTCTTTAATCCTTGTAACCTCGTTACAGCTTCACGGAATGCACCTTCGACATCCTGGTTGAATTTTGCCGAACTCTCCATGAACCCACAACCAACGCGTTGGGCAAGAGCAACGCCCTCGGCCGTAGACACTTGTCGCTCGTAACTGAGGTCGGACTTGGCGCCAATGAGGGTTACAGAGGGCGAGGACGTGTTTGAAGAGTGTGCCCTGAGACGGAAGACATCGTCAATGAATTCGGGAACTCTTGCAAAGGAGTTTCTATCATTTATGCTATACACGATGATGAAGCCATCGCCATTGATTATGCTACCTTCACGTAGAGCAGCATAATCATCATGTCCAGCAGTGTCGAGGATCCGGAGGAGGCAAGTCTGGCTCCCTAGTTTGAGGGCCTTGCAGAAAGAGTCCTCGATCGTGGGATCATAGTCATCATAGAAGCGGCCAGAGATGAACTGAAGACGGGTCAGTAATGGCTAAAACACAGTGGGTATTGAGTAGATGTACTGATCGAATCAACGCAGACTTCCCAACGCCTTCATCTCCCAGAAGGACAAGCAGATAGGAAGGGGCCTTGCTATTCTCAGACAGTCCGGCAACCTGTGCGCGTCTTCGTATTATAGAGCGAGCGGAAATGCGCCTGGTGGCCGGTTCGTCTTGATCTTGATAGCCGTCATGGCTTCCCAATTGGCGACTTTCTACCTCCTTTGCAATCTTGTCAAGCTCTTCTGCAATGAAGCTCGCATCGACGTCGGCACTGTCCGGAGACAATGACCGAACTCGCTCTGGAGTGATGGACTTGCGACGAGTACCGATCAATACTTCACCGTTGAGAGGTGGTCTTCTTTTAAGCTTCAGACTTGCATCACTCAATTGTCTCGACCTTATCTTGCGATAATCCTCGCCGGTTCTATATTCATTCGGATGAAATTTCAAGCGGTGTAATCCTGCATCGGTTTGGGAGGGACCAGTCGAGCCATACACCGATTCGTATGCTTGCGGTGTTGAATTCTTAGAAATTGGTGTTGAACCATCCTTCCCGGAATGCTCTGGAGACCGAGGAGCCTCAGCACTCGGATTGGAGCAAACATGATTGCATCCCGTTAAGTCCAGAGCGCACGCTGTGATTAGGCTCTGCAATGCAGCCGCCGTCGGTCTTTTCTCGGGGGCAGCGGATAACATAGACTTCACGAGATGTCCAACCCAAGGGGCACAATCTGCAAGCCATGCATCAATCAAGTCCGTGGTAGCGTGAAATGCATGAGTCTCCAGTCCGTTGGTCAGGTATTTTATGCGAAAAGCAAAGAAACTTGCAACTGATTTACCGCCTAGAAGGCTTGAAAGCTCTGCGAAAACGCAGCCTAGGGAGAACACGTCCGCGGAATACCTTCGAATGCCTTCATGATGGACCTCTGGGGCTGCGTACATCGGGGTCTTCTGCGTCCAGCCCTCCGTCGTGCTCGTGACTTCCGAAGAAGTGAAGTCCTTCGCCAAACCGAAGTCTGCGAACAGGACGATGCCGTCCTTGACGAGTATATTCTGGGGTTTGATGTCTACGGTTTCGCATTAACTAAGACAGCCCGCAGAATCACGCATAAATGGGACTTGATACCTTTATGCCGGATACGATGAGAGTGAATAAACTCCAGACCGTGAGCAAGGCAAGAGGGCCACATGCGGATGGCTTGAATCATCTCCCACGATAAACTTTCCGCAGCATACTGGTCATAGAATGCAGACAAGTCACAGTCTGCGACCGGCGATACCAGAATGCAGAAGCCCCGTGTCTCCGCAAATGCATGTCGTAGTTCAACGATATGGCAATGCCCCGAGATCTTCTGCAGTATATCCACTTCCTCCTTCACTCGCGCTCTGACTTGATCCCTCCGCTGCCTTGGAGCAGGTATGACCTTCATTGCAACGATCCCACCATCCACAGAATCTTGGACTTGCTCGACCCATGCGTAAGCTCCATGTCCAAGCACCTTATCCGTTTGGAATCGCCTGACCACCAGGTCAGTCTCCTCCTCTAACAAACACCGTAGATTTCCGTTGCCATTGTTCGCATTGGACGTGATATTTTGCGATTGAAGGTAGGTCCCGGCATTGATTGTGAGGGCGCTGGATCTCGAAGGGATTTGCTGGTCAGGCATTAAGGCAGTCATTTCATGCTGCAAACAATTAGACAAGAGCCATTAGAGCATAGAAGAAACTCAACCCACCTTTACGATTACACATCTTCCAAGTAATCATGTCTGAACCTGTTGGGTACAGAGCGTACAAAAGCAACTTACAGGGTATCTTTCAAGCCTCAGGGGTCGTCCCGTCGTTCATCGCTTAGCCGCTGCAAAGCCACATTACAGGGCGGAGTTTCAGCCTTCCACCAAGTCCAACCAGGTCAGCCCTTTTATCGTCGAGACCCACATATACACCAAAAGCCCCAGAATGCTTACAATAGTGTCTATTATGCGATGAGCGTGGCTAGTATACAACTAGTCCCCACCATGCAAGAGCTACACAAGTATGCAATCTGTATTCCCTTTCTTACATTTGGATCCAAGGCTTCTGAGCCCTTGGTGGGATAGAGTCTCGTGGCCCGTGCGTCAGGCTGAGTTGAGCTGAGTTGAGCTGAGTTGAGCTGTGAGCTGTCAAAAACCTACATTCTAGCACAATGAGAAGAGTTAATTGCATCTATGGTTATGTATCGAGCTATTTCATCGGCTTTGAGCTGTGTGACAGCCTCCGAGACGTTCTTTTTGCTCTCGAAGCCCAGGTTTCTACAAGCCTCCTCTAATTCGATCTATACCGCACACCATCTGCTTAGACGTCCATGTTTCTCTCGAAGACTACTTTCGATCTCGAATCGTATTTCTACCAACCATATGAAAACGAAAAGACAGCCGAGTACTGTCGAAGCTCGCTGTGTCATCGGAGCTCTGTTTGCTTTCTGGACTTCTCCGATCTGGTTTGGATTTCCACTGTTAATCGACATTGCAATCAGGCTATCCAGTCCTCCAGATTTCCGTGAAGAGCTTGAGGACTTTTGGAGCGAGCTTGAGACGCTTATGCTGGTCCCGCAAGGCGCCTTGAAAACGACGGCGACTCAGTATCGTGCATTACTTTACAGGAAGGATATCAGGCTGCTAGTTCTCCATCCTGGACGATTTGAAGATGACATCCATTATCATCTTGAGCATGTATCTTTGCAGGGAGATCACCCTACATATGAAGCTCTATCCTACGCATGGGGCGATCAACTTCTTACAAATGTTGTGTATGACTCCGGTAGGCCGGTCCAGGCCAGGGCGAACCTCTATTCAGCACTCAAGCATCTTAGATATGAGAACAATAAAAGGGTCATTTGGGTTGATGCACTATGTATTGATCAAAGCGACAACGAGGAGCGAAGTCAGCAGGTTCGTATAATGGGCGACGTGTTCTCGGAAGCGCACCGAGTTGTGGTGTGGATTGGAGAGAAGACGCATGATGTGGGGATAGCTTTCGATACTATAAAAGCGGTTTACTCGTACTTCTGGAATCAAAGTAAGGAAAGTGGTCGAAATCCTCAATGGGCAAAGGAGAAAAACACAAGCGTCATTCGCAGGGTAGTCAATCAATCATTCCTGGACCACATTGACTGGGAACCTATCATCAATTTACTCCGAAGGCCATGGTTTCATCGATTGTGGGTGGTTCAAGAGGTGGCAAATGCGAAGCGTGCTGTTGTTCTCTGCGGAGAGGAAATGATTCCTTGGAGTGTCATATCGAGAGCTCTTTGGTATCTAAACTATCATGGTCTCACTTCGAAATTCCTTGATCCGCATGCAGCCCGTGCCTGCGTCAATGTCACGACAATGGAAATGGCACGCGGTCAAAGAGTTAGGGAGCCGCTGTTCAATGTCATTCTGGCGAGTTCATATGGCGAATGTTCAGATCCTAGAGATAAGATATTCGCTGTAATGAGCATCGCTGCAGGGCGGGATATTTTCGCCTGGGAAGTGAGTTTTGATTACTCTCTCTCCGTATCCGAACTTTATAAACACTTTGCCATCTGGGATATTGTCAGCTGTGGAAGTCTACGATCTCTTTCGTGTGCGACAGCCGCAGAGCCCGATTTACTCCATCAGGGGTTGGCAACACCATTGCCGTCTTGGGTTCCAGACTGGACACGCCTCAGGAACGTTAATCTATTGGTCAGGTATAAGGATAAAGCTGGCTTCTCTGCAGCTGGAAGAACAAAGAAAGACGTGGATTTTGCGCATAACAAAACTGTGCTACATGCGACGGGCGCGACAATTGACAGTATCGAAACCGTCGGATCGAGTTCCCAGTTCATCAAGTGTACATCTCTATTTGAAATTGACGAGAGCATCGTGGGGCAGTTAGACCTAGTCAATAAATGGCTTCAAGAATGCTGGCACATAGCAACCAAGGGCGATGCCATGACCGCTCAGCGCTATGAAGCCTTCTGGCGTACAATGACATGCGGCCTAAACGGCAACGGATACCCAGCTCCCAGCTCGTATGCCAAATACTTCCGCCGATATATGGACTTCATTGACGAGGCTCCGGAGATTCTTCGTCTCTATTTGCATCATCAAGACCAAATCGAGCCCTCAAAACCAACCTTTCCGTCCAATTTTATGTCCTCCCCAAAGTATCCATCATATTCCCCAGATTTCACATCCTCTCCGACATATTCCTCCGATTTTTCCGATTTCATCTCTCCTCCGACATATTCCTCAGACTTCTCCGATTCCAACACCTTTCCATCATACTCTTCAGCTTTGGCAGATTCCACATCCTCTTCGAAACATTCTTCTAAATTCCACCAGTGGTTCAATAAAGACTTTAAAACCAACTCGCTTATCGAAGCATCACTGCACATGTGGTCGACGCAGAGGAGATTCTGCCGCACTAAGGAAGGACGTCTTGCGCGAGTTCCCGAGAACGCAACGACTGGGGACAGCATTGTCATATTGCATGGCTCGGAAGTACCTTACGTCCTACGAATGCAAGAAGATGGAACTTTTGCGGTCATTGGGGAATGCTATGTTCATGGCATAATGTATGGGGAGGCATTCGAACTCACCTCTTTTAAACCGGAGATTTTTAAACTTCGTTAAGTTAGGGCTTCTCACCTCCAAATACTCTTTGTATCGATAATTTACATCGATTTCGATAAAAATGCCCAACAGTCCATGTGAATACAAGCGCTCATATTGACTCATTGATAATCGATACGAAAGGGATCAGATTTCTCTGAAAAAAAGGACTTTACTTATCACACCATTTACCTAGCCAAACCCGCTAACGGCGTGGCCGTAATCTGAAAATTCGCCTTCGAAGGCTTCCACTTCAGCACCGGAACCTCCGCCTTCCGATCCTCATCAAACTCAACCTCGACATTCTGCTGACCCATTCTCTTCCCGCGATAGACCAACGTAAACTCCAACGCGGTTCCAATAACACTCATTTCGATATCGAAGCTAAGTCTTTTGTAGAGCAGGCCATTGAGGCCTTTGAAATCGGGTACACTGGAGACGTCGAGCTGGCCTTGGATGTTGCAGCTTTGCTTTACACTTGCCGTCTTGCGGGTTGGTGGGCTGGGGTCGCTGCAGGAGAATAGACGCATGGAAAAGGGATATGGAGTTGAGGATGGGAGGGAGTCACTGCGGAGATTTCGGTTCCAGCCCATGTGGACGGGGTCTTTTTCCCAGATATCGTCACCCTGATCAAAAATTAGTCAATCCGAATTGTCCACTCGGGCAAAAGGTTCTTGCCTTTTTCAAGTACCATTGCATTTGATTCTCTGCTTTCTCAACGCCGTCTATAGGGTCGGTGAACTTGTCTTCTTCCAGATGAGTGCCTTCTATGAATCGAGTATGGAACTTCATTCCGTAGCTGTGTCTGGAGACTCTTGAGTTCACAGTGACACCTGGCATGTTGGAGTTTGTAAGCGCTTTCAGGACCGCGCCACGACATATTGCTGTCCATCTATGCATATGATTAGATAAAGCCGGACTTTAGATAAGGCTGGAGCATACGGTTTCGCGCCATTCGATTTGTACACTTCAATGCCCCGCCCTTGGTTCTCGAGTTTGAGGATGTTGAACAAATATCTACAGCTTCCGAAACCGCCTACTAGTACAACTGCCTTCGTGTTTGTCAGTATGCTGATGAGATATGATGCAAACGTCTGGTCCTTACTTTTGGCCATCTACCTTCCTTCGCTTTCACACGTCGGATTTGGTCGTTGACAAGGGCTCGAATTTGTGAAGTGACGTTCTCGAAAATTTCGCCAACGTGACCCCTAAGGAGGAATCGTTAGCATCTGGGCGGCGCTTCTTGTGGATTCAAATGGCATACTTTGACAAAGTTATGAACGGCGGAGCGCCCTTCGTCGTGCATTCGTACGGCAGAGTGACTTTCCAGTCTCTTTCTGAGCCATCAAAACCGCGCTTGATGCCATTTTCCCATTGAACATTCATCATGCTTTTGATATCTCCTACACCCCAAGCTTCCTCGCCGATCAGCTGTTGCATTAGTCCCTCAAAATCTTGGTCCAGGAAAACAGCGCCACATAGTTTTCCTATTAAACATCGTAAGCAATCGTGTCTCTTCATGAGATGATGACTGATCCCCTTACCCGAACCTTCAACGCACTCTCGCAGCTGCATAGGCTTTGATTGGTGAACCTTGTAGCTGATCAAGTCCTACAATTTCAGGTAAGTCTAAAAGCATGAATAACCGGCGGAAAGCATGAAGGGCAACGTACCACGGTACCTCCTCCTGCATCGCATACGACAAAAGTATCGCCAGTCTGTTCACGGTGTTAGGAGAAACGGTCATTTCTAAAAAGTGAGATGCTCTTTACCTGGAAGTTTGGCCTTGACTTCATATCCTCAAATGTTGCGAGGGCTGCAGCCTCCGGTTCGGAGACGAAGTGCAATGTGGTTTCACCTGCTAATCGAGATGCGAGTATCCCCGCATCAATCGCTGCTTGCCTCATTCTTTTCACTGCCTTACTAGTCCATACTGCAGGCACAGTGAGAACCACCCGGAATGCCGAACCATCAACCGCGCTTTCTCCGAGGTCTTGTTTGATGCTATCAATAGCATGATTCCAGAGGAAGCGCAAAAAGTCAGCCACAGCCTGTACGGGTGTTTTCCTTGCCTGTTGTAGAAGTTCTCGGGCTCGCTTGATCTGTGGTGATTGCCGTTTGTCTTCTTCCATATCTTGCTCATCTAGCAGCAGAAGTTTGAACCATTTCACAGCATCCGTTGCGGGTATGCCATAGCCCCAGGTTATGTTATTGTCATCCTCGTTGCTGCCATCCGGCGATCCAGTGGTCGGAGAAGAAGTAGACGAATACGCGATCTCAGTCGGAGCCTTTTCCTTGTCGGTATTCATGTACTCATGGCACTGCCAATTTGTCACGGTCTTAATGTCATCTGGCTGACTCGAACACGCCCATGCAACACCAGAGTAGCTAAAATTGGTCAGACAGTTTCAAGTCTGAAGAAAAGAACACATACGTAGTTCCAAAGTCAATCCCAATTAAGATCAGTGACTGAGATTCTTCTCCTTCTTCTTCTTCTTCATCACTTGACGTGGTAGGCGCTCTCGAAGGTTGCGACTTCAGGTTTGCAGCATCCGACTCTAGCAAGTTGCGTGGACGAAACACGAACTTTGGCAAGGCTGGAGGGGCTTTCGTAGGCAACGGTTTTGGGGATGTCCCTCCAGAAACAGGACTTGGCTTTTTGTCATTCTGTTGTTGGGGATGTGTATCCAGAATCGCTCGAAGACGGGGCCGTCTTGGTGGGTCCGTTTCCTGGGCTGGCGAGTTTACTCTCCAATGGGCTTGTTGCTGATCTTCATGGGGATTAATGGTCGTCGCCCATCTCAGGTCCTGCGAGCGTGCTCTTCGCGCAGTACTGAGGGGCCTTGGTTGTCTATCCTTCGGGAGGGGCGGCCGGGGTAATGGTGACACGGAAAGGCTCGGTGGTGATGGAGGTTTTACATCCAAGTGCGGACTGGAGTAGTCAACCAGTGGCTCTTGCCATTTGTAATGATCTGCGTAGTTCTCATTATGGGCCATAACTTCGTGGAATCTTTGCGTTTCGATGTCTCGAATGTGTCACTCAATTGCAGAAATACTTTAAGAGACGAAGGGAAATTGAATGAGCGACACCGGCATCTAGCCAAACCCACCGAGCCTCCTCGAGCCTGCATCTCGCCCTCAATGCAGATGGTTTCATAGCCTCGTTGCCTTCGATGGTTTTCTGAGGGCGAGAACGCACCGCCAAGCGACCATGGCGCCTTGTCAGCGATTGTGGTTGGCCAGCCTTGCCAGTAAAACGCCACAACAATACAGCTGAGCAATGGTGCATTCCTTCTTGCATGTGCGCTTCAGCTTTGAGGCAGCCCTCTTCGCAGGAGGCGAATTGCGTTTGATGCGTGCTTCAACCCGTGGGCGCATTGTGCGGAGCGAGAAGCCTTCCTGGAGTATCGCATGCCACAGCCTCCAGCCAAGCTATGTCGTGATTAGTCGGCTGATAAGAAGAGATAAGAGGCTGCATGAAATATGAGGCTCTGCTGGTCCTTTCTGGGAAGCAAACCTCAGCCTCCAATATGAGGCTTGCCGCATCTCCGGTCCAGCTTGCAACTAGGGCAAGCGAGGCCGCCCATTTCGGGTCTCCCAAGACAGTCCGGATCGAAGAGGGCCATCGGTACTGCCTCAGAGGTTGCATCGCGACTTACGATATAGTCCCCTCACAGCGTTCTGCTCATCTTCCTTCAGACACTGTCTTATGCACACACGTGCGACGATTCTCAATCAAACATGTCCGCCTTCAACGATGATGCAGACTATAGCATGATTCTGGTAATGGGGGTGACGGGATCTGGCAAAAGTTACTTCATCAATAAGATGGCCGCCGGAGCGGTTTCTGAGGGAGCAGGATTAAAATCTGGTATGAGCATATTTACCACCACGCGAAGATTCGCAAGTAATCTCACCTCGAACAGAAACTGAAAATTGCGAAATTGTCCGTCTTGGAATTGGCAAACACAGGGTGGCAATCGTTGATACTCCTGGGTTCGACGACTCGAGCCGGTCGGATGCTGAAATTCTAGAAGAGATCGTCCAGTTTCTTTGCTTGCAATATCAACTCGGAATACCCTTAAAGGGCATTATTTATATGCATCGGATTACTGATAACAAGATGCAAGGTACGGCGCAAAGATACTTCGAGATGTTCAAACGACTTTGTGGCGACAGAAATATGGCAAATGTAGTTCTCCTGACCACAATGTGGAATCAGCTCAAGGATGAAGGAGTCGGCCTCAGACGAGATCAAGAACTCAGAGAGGAGTTCTGGCATATGATGGAGAGCAAAGGCTCCTACATTCGCCGTTTCGATGGAAGCAGGGCCATGGCTGAGGCCATCATCTGCAGATTGATGCGTCAGAAGAATATTGTGCTCGATATACAAAAAGAGCTCGTCGACCAGGGAAAGAGACTTGATGAAACAACGGCCGGTCAATTAATCGCACCTAGATTAGAGAGTCAGATTGGAGAGTCTAATAACGAGATTCAGACACTGGACAAGCGCATTGCAAGGGCTAAGGGTCTGGAAGATGCAGAGGAAAGGCGTCAATTGGAACAACAGCGAGCTTCAGTTATCGATCAGCGGCAGCGTGATATTCTTCGACGAGAGCGTTTGCAGGCGAGGCCAGGTCGAGAGGCAGCGGAAAAGATTGAAGAAAAGAAAAAATCAGGCAAGTGGAAAGATAGAGTCCAAGTGTTTGCTTCGTTGGTGGGATTGGCATTGTCAGCTACCGTCAATATCATACTTCCATTAGCTGGGGTATCTTTCTGAAATAGATAATCGATAGAATGAATACTCGCAACATGCTTACAATGCTTTCTCTGCCGCTGGCAAAGGCTGAGTCCCATTTTTGATTTTGGCAGAAGGCTGAGACGTGGACGTCTAGAATAATTGGCGGGCCGCGGCTGAAAATGCAAGGCAATGGCCTATAAAGAAGCGTATCGCGCACTTTGGTAGTGCCCCTCCATCTCAAGTTTCCGTGACTTCGCTAGCAAAATGCCCCTAAGGAAAGGTAAAATACCGTCAGCAGCGAAGCAATTAAAAATGTTTGCACAGGGAAAAGCATTGCCCCCGACACCGAAGGAAGAGAGCTACAATGCTCTGACGAGTTCCGATAAAGAATACTTCCACAGAAATTCGGCTGATTTGAAGAAATCCACCCAAGAGCCTGTCGTAAATCAGGAGGACTTGCAGCAACCAGCCGATGTGCATCTTGAAGATGGCGAGAAAATAATGCAAGATGAGCAGCCGGTGGACGACGGCGAGAGGCCAGATGATCGCAATTTTGAGCCGGAAGATGAGGTGGCCTCGCTGTCTAAGTTTTCTCACCATTCTGTGAGCTTGGTCCATGAAAAACCAATTTTACCTCCACGGACATCGTCTTTGCATACTACTGGAGACATCCAAAAGAGTAAAGGATTGAATACGTCCGGAATGGCTCAAGTGACCGAAGGAGTAATGCACCAGCCCGTGCAGTTAGTGGGAGACTCATCCTTCGGCGCAGATGATGAGAGAATGTCGACACAATCTCAAATGAGCCTTACGACTAATGCTCATCCAGCTCGACCTCAAGTAATGCGCTCGCAGTCTGAAAGCACAGGGTCAGTGACGTCAACAAAGCAGAGCACCACGCTTGATTGGGTCATGGAGCAATCGCGACAGAAGAACGAACAGCAGGAAGAAAAGCTCCGCTGTCAAGCGGAAACTCTGGCACGATACGAGGGTGTCTTACGCGAGCAGTCAGATACACTAAAGATGCAATCGGAGAAACTCCGAGAACGAGAAGCAAAGATACAAGATCAGCAAAACAAAATACACGAGCAGCTAGAGAAAATACGACGTCAGACGGAATTAGCAAGGCAGCATGAATCTAACGCCCGACAGCTGGGTCAAAAACTTAAGAAACTAGACGTACAAATGCAGCAGCAAGAAGAGCAGAGTGCTATCCACGTCCAGCGTAACAAGGATCTTGAACGCGCTTGGAAAAAGGCGACCAATGAATTGACGAGAATGAACCAACAAGGGATCGTCTATAAAGTTGACGATAATGTCCTGATAGGGCTATACGATCAGCTTCTCTACCTTTGCAGAAATTGGGCAACAACTTACTGTGGGGACGGTCGAGAAGGTCGAAACCACATCCGCGAAAATGAGCTCAAGTGTCTCAGGGCTTTGACACCCGAGTACGAAAGATACGTTAAGTCGTTGAGGGTTAGGCCAATTATAATTCAGAGCCTTATAATGGACACTCTTGTCGATGAGGTGCTGAGTAAAGGCGGTGGTGCAGGACTGGTCTGGGCGGGGGACTTGAGAGAAAGTCTGAGGACACTGCAAAAAGCTTTTGAACCTGGTAATGATATGCCACTTTTTCTCATCCATGCTAATAGAGGCTTAGGTGACAATTACGAAATTCCGGAGCTCCTAAAGACGAAATGCGTGAAACATTTGGACGTGAAAGAGTATTGTGGGTGGAAAGCGAAGACCACCCTCCTAATCACAGGAAGCGTCAATAATTCGGAAGTAAACAAGTTCATCGATAAGCTCTTGTTTGACTTGAAAAAAGATCTCGAGCCATTTATCACAAAGAAACGGTCGACGATGTGGTCAGAGTTGCGGGAAGTAATTTGCAATGCAGTGACGCTTGACGAAGAAGTCCACAAGTCAAGGGCCTTATTCAAGTTTGACAAATGGATCGGCCCAGGAAGTAATGCTTGGGGCTTCGACTTCGATGATGGTACTATGCAGTCGGAAATCGGAGTCGAGGATGGTTATCCAGGCATGAATGTTGAATTGGTGGTAGCACCATTTTTCGTCAAAGTCGGCACAGCCGACGGAGATGGGTATGAAAAGCAGTCATTCCTATCTAGATGTGTTGTTGTTTGTACAGAGAGTCGGAAGAAGTTGGAAAGGTCATAATCATCCTTGGCCTGGTTTTGTCGTTCGGAGTTTCAGGTGAACTCGCTATCTTCAAGAGGTGAGCTTGTCTCTCTTATTTTGTAAACCATAGTAATTTGATAAAGTTCAGCTTGCCATCGTGTATCTGACTGTTCTAGATCAAGATAGCATTGGTGTGAAGTCGTGTAGGATATTTCGTCGGACCTCCGTGCCTAGCCCTTAGGAAGGAGGTTTTGAGCGGAGTCAGCCAATAGAAAAAGCAAATATAATCAAGCTAACAGCCAAAAGAAAGTTTTCCGAAGACTCTCGCTCGTAAGTATTCATGGGTCGTGGACGCGTACTGCCTGTATACAGTAATACACGTGGAAAATTTGGGGATCGAATGATCACTCAGCATCGATTTAGTAAGCAAGAAGCGTAATCACGTGATCTGTTTTTCAACCTCAATTGGATATTGTCAGCAGAGAATACACGTTCCGAATGTTACTTAAAAGGGGATAATATTCATGACTAGTGTCCTCTAATTCGGACAGGATAGCCTTCCATGCTTCCAGATTTTGGAGCAATTTTCGGAGGTTAGGATTCAAAATAGATATAAAAAGGTAGTTTAGATCTAGTAGTATTTTTCTAGCTACTCTTAATAAAACTATTACTTCAGGGTTATGGGCATCGCCTGTTGCAAGAGTTCGGAGCTGTTTCCATTGGCACGGAGCCCGATTGACCTGCGTACTAGCAGATAAAAAAATGTTGCTACTGCGAGAAAAAATAATAGATAAAAGTGTATTGTAGGGAGGATACTATAAGGGCGAGAAAAGGTAATTTAATGTATACTCAAAGGAACGCATGCGGTTTGATCACATCAGCATCAATTTAAAAATATCCACAACGTCACTAAGAAACAAAAATTGCAAAATCCTCCTCCTCTAGCCTCGGCGTCTCTTTTCCGCTTCCCTGCTTCCTCTCCTTCCCGCTCCCTCCATTCAACTGACTCGATTCTAGACTGGGGGGTGGCGACGTGGCGAGATGTTGGCCGCCAAAATAATCCGTACCGCCTGGTGGGTTCGGGGAATGATAGACTGGAACGTGCGGAGTGCCTCTCGGGGTCGGACCAAATCGGCTCGCAATTCTAGAAGCAGTGGTTCTTTCTTCGTTGTTGAGGTCCTGAGATCGTTTTGGATTTAGTGAGATTATGGCGTCGAGACCTAATGCTTCCCATGCTCGCTTCAGGTCCGGAGTTTCAGTGGTGGCTGGCTGTGAGGTGTTCGAGAGTGTGGTTAGGGGATGTGCTGGTGATGTGTTGGCGGTGGGTTTCCGGCGGCGTATGAGTAGGAATGCGGCGACAATAAAGTATTCGAGAAGAAGGAGTACGATCCATAGGGGAACAAATATCGTTCGAATGACAGCGAGGGCTAATTTCAGAGCTTTCTTTAGAAAGTAGAGGATATTGCGCTTGGTGCCGAGTGATATTGCAATCAACCGCCCTCTTTCATGTTCTTTTCTCCTCTTTTCCATCTGCTTCTTCCCCTCAACTGACTGGTAGATGCGCTCCTTAATCATTTCGTTTCGAATTTTTCGCTTCACGACATCAGGCTCAACTACTCCATCTTCCACTAACGTAAGAGTTGACGAGCGCAGTCTAACGTTTCGGCGTTGTCGCTTCAAACCAATGCTTTTCAACAATGTGAGTACTTCGGTGATGGCAAGGGAGACAAAGACATATTCTAGTAGGAATAAGAGATAAACCCATCCGCTAGACTGGCGGCGCGCCTTTCGAACAGGAGCCTTTGTTGCTTCGTCTTCTTGTAATGCGATTGCCTTAGCCTTCCATACCATCCTTCGATGATGCCGCATAGTTTGATGTAGGCGTAATGTTGCTTTGTCCGAGAAGAAGGTGAATGTATCTAGCAGTCTTTCTAGATTGAATACAAGCAAGGCCGTACAAAGGGTAATGGCCGGGAGAGCTATGGCAAAGGCGGTAATAAAACGGCGATTGCTGCCCATGAACTGCATTCCAAAAATACTCTACAAATTGTCAGGACCCATATACGAAGTATTGTTTTCACACATGGTTGCTCACCGTGCCAAAAGATAGCGGGAAAAATAAAATGGTAATATAGGTCAGAAGCCGAATGTTTTCTCCTTGCCGGACACTCGTGCGGCTGTCAAACAACTGGGAGGCAGCGATTAATCCAGTTCGAAGATTTTTGACCTCCCTTTGACGTTTTTGGACACGAGCGACCTTTCTCTCCAATTCTCGAATTGCATAATCGATTTCCAGGGTGCTTGTCTGCCAATCTTCGTGCGAGATTCGCGGATCATTAAGTTGGGGCAAGGATTCTGCCTTGAATCTCTCCCACGTTTCAATTGTGTCCTGGAGAGCTTCTTCAAAGAGTTTGTAAGATTGTAATGCCCAGAAATAAGTCTTGGAGAGAGAAAATTGTGGGTCATCTGCCATGAGATCTACACAAGTCAGGATGTCGAACAGAGCACTTTTGGAATTTAACGTAAGTAGACCTTCCGACTTACCACTCCTGTCTGTCATGAATACGATTTGTGCCTTAACGAACGTCAGTGTCATCTCCCATTTTGATAATTCATGTGTACTCACTGAAGACCTGATCTCGTTTTCCACCGCTTCAATCGCACTCTGCCACCGCCACGACACATGATGTAACCCTACAGATATCCAAGAAAGAAGCATTAATGCGGGCGACTGTGACAGGTCATACTGTCGAAAAGGATGAGCAACGACCTCTTTTGCATATGGGTCGAACTTGAAATACGACTCCGCTAGCTGGACGCAGGTAGTAACATCTTTGAAATGGCCTATGAGCAAGAACGACAATGTCTCTTCGTGAATATGTCTGGTCTTCGAGGCCAAGTCCTTGCCAAAGGGAGCGGACTGGCGCCATTTTCTGGAATCCGACTTGTCCGAATCGGTATCTGAGTATTCTAGGGTTACATAATAGAAGGAAAAGTGATATTCAAATGTATATGAGTTCCAGTCCTAGATATCGTCAATAAATGGCGAAAGTGAATGTTCTCTGGCCTGTACGTACCGCATCTCCGTATTTAAGCAAGCTTACTTTTCCCCAGTTCGATAACTTGAGATGCCTTTCCACAAAAGCTGCCATGTAGCTCAGATCAGATCTTTACAGTGGGAGGTTAGCAACCTGTTGGGTGGGGGGGATATAGTAGTACTGACCGAGGCGTGGCGCCTAACACCGCAGTCAGCACCAGAGGAGAAAGGTCAACAATTCTGAACAAACGAGCAGACACACGATTCTCTGGAGCATTCAGGTTGTTGAGAGACAAGACCTGCCGATCCTTGACTTTCTCCCAGAAAGAATCAATATTTCTTGGTTCTCTATAGCTAAATGTGCGACGTTCCTCGTCAACAGCAAAGTGGTCGTCCATTTTCACCTGACAATGGTATCTCTCTTGTAAAGAGACATTTTTCAGAAATTTTGAAAGATAAGGAAATGCGGCTGCGTAGCTCCAAGATGTCCAGATGGCGCTTGAGTTTAGTACTTGCTGGACGCTTGTAGGACGACTGCCATGGAAAAAAGCTTGTATGAATTCTTCCGAATCGAGAGCGCTCATTCCGAAGATACTTTTCCATATGGCAAGGTTTTTTTGCTGAACGCTGAAAGGTGTAGCGGGTGTGTCCTGATGAAGTCCATTCCGGTAAGGCGATACTATTTCAGCATTACCGGATGGTGGTGCTGAATTCAAAGTGTTCTTAGCCAGTGTTCGTATAAGAAGTTCTTGTAGAGCTTGGTTTTGTTGGACAAGAGTTTCGTTTGCTTTGAGAATGGCTTCAAGGATATTATGCGACTCGGTCGAGCTATGCGCCCGTGAATGATCTAAAGACTCGACATGCGGCATGGCGAGAAAAAAAATCTTATTGAATATACAAATCTTAATAAGAGAGAAAAGATCGAGGATAGTAAAGGTCAAAGTTTCTGAACAGTGGATACACACCTAGGGAAATAAGACGTAAGTCGAAACGCGGACGGAGTTATCAGACGCCATCCCAACGCGTTGGTAAGGCAGCAATTGTGGATGATCATCTTGCGCAAACAGCACAGTTGAGTGAAGGGCAAAGAAGCATCTGCAGCTTTGAGGCACAGGAATCACTTCTGAAACATTGGCCCCCAAAACGGCTTCTGGCCCCTATAGTAGCCAATGAGCTTCCTTCTTTGGAGATAAAACCTTGTCATAAGGCAAATACAGAACGTCTGGGATGTTTATAGCCGATTACCGTTTCGCGGTGTTCGGTAGAGTTGGAATGAGAACCGGAGGAGAAATGACCCCCACTGCGTAGCAAATTCTTTTCACTCCAAGCACGTGATTTCTCACGCTGGCACAATCACCTTAGCCCGCAGATTCCTCCCCGATATCTCAATACGCGTCCCGATTCCTGTAACATCTGGATACTGAAGCTGCACCTCTACCTTCTCACCAGGCCATAGAGTCATATAATTATCAGACCAACAGACCGGGACAACATTCTGGCCATCCTTACCCACAAGATCCATCCTAAGGAACACTGCTGGAACCTTTGCCTTATTTTTTAGTGTAACTGTTACTTGGCGAACTGAGTCCGAGGGAGTCGGACTAATTACCCTACGGGTTTTCCTTTCGATGATACATCGTGATCTACCTGATGAATCATGGTGGTCTCCTTATGAAACATGGTGGTTTTCTACAACCTACCATAATTTATCAGATTGTTCCTTAGAATATAATCTCAACATCCTTCTCTCTCTCTCTCTCTCTCTCTTACACACACACACCTACCAAGTAGACTTATTACGTAGGCTTAAGTAGGCTTATTAAGTAGG